>CABHPQ010170497.1:0-39962 GCA_902168405.1 Peromyscus aztecus
ATAATGTCTTCCTAAGGCCTCCAGAAAGCACAGCCCAGCCATGCATTGGTGTTAGCCCAGTGAGATCTGTATAGTACTTCTGATCTATACAACTGTTATATAATAAACTTTTGTTGTTTTAAGTCCCCCAGTTTGTAATAATATGTCATAGTAGGAATAGGAACTAAGATACCTTAATTTTGTACATACTTTGAGAAAAAACCTAAACAAGAAAATTGATTTTCTTTTCTTATTGTTCTTGGGTGTTTGGTCCCACTTTCCTGAATATATGATGGACAAATGTTTCCTGGGTATGGTTTGCCAAAACAATGTAGAAAATTAAACTAATTTGAAATGATGTCTGACTAATTAAATCAAACCTCTGTCTCTTTGGCAGAGGAGACCTTACCTTGGAGTGCCAGAGGAGTCTCACCAGGGCACCCATTTTAATTAGTTGAGCTCTGTTTCATATCCAATGCCTGGATCTGCATCTGTGGATATTTTTGTTGTTGTCGTGGATATTTTTGTTGTTGTCGTTTAAAACGTGAAATAATCTAAAGATTCCGGTATTGATAAATAATTACTGTTTGAGACACCGGTGAACTCAGCTGTTACCTGAATGCAGATGGTTTCCTATCTTGCTGTAAAGGGAATTATTTTTAGCTTTAGAAACAGCATAATATCTCTTCAGATCTCTTAATGCTATACAGTCCCTTAAACTGAAAGCTCTTCAAATAAGCGGCCGTGCGCTTCTTATTTATTTATCGTGAAAGCCCTCAAAGCGTTGGCCCATCTCATTTTCCTAGTCAAAGCTTGCTTCCCGGTTTTGCCCCGCTAATGACCTCGATTCTCTCCTGATGCTCTAGGACCAAGCTGTCTTTGATTAATCATTCTCTGTGTTGATATCAAACGGCCCTTGCATTCTTCAAACAGATCACTGCTTCTGTTAAATAATGCCCTAAATATACAAAGCAGATAAATGACGGCGACCATTGAACCAATGGGAGCAGAGCTTAGCTCAAAGATGGTAATGCAATTATAATGAAAAGACACACATAACTGATGAGCCTCGTGTCTGAACATAAAATGATCTGTGAGGCATAAGATCAGAGAAGTTCAATCTGAGGGCTCAAGTCAGAGTTACTGTGCTGGAGCAGAAACTGGAATAGAAGGCATTTTGAAATTGCTGTGTGTGCGCACATGTGAGTGTGGGAGTGTGTGTGTGTGTGTGTGTGTGTGTGTGTGTGTGTGTGTACATGCATATATTTTTCTTTGAAATGGTTAAATGCTTCAAGGAGTAGAGCCTCTTTCAGGGGCATGGGCCCAGAATGATATGCATTGGGGTTTTATTTCATTTCAGTCTCTTGCTTATTTTAATTTATGAGGTGTGGAGAATATTAGTTTTTAGGATGATTTAATATTTTATGTCATAAGTGATCTTCTGCAGTCAGTTTGTTAATTAGATACTGCAGACAGGCTGTTTAATATTATGTGTTGTCTCTGCAGGAAGAAATATCTCTGGTAGTCAGAAAGAACTGAAAGCTCATGATCAAAGTTCTAGAAACTGTGTGTTAGAGGTGTTCTCCTGTAGAACAAAATTGTATTTGGTCCTTCTAAAGGCTCTCAGAGTGGGCTGAGGATAATTGGAACCCTCTCTTGCTTTGCTCTGTTAGAAATTTTCTAGAATTGGGAAGTGAGAGGTGGGGCAGACAGGAACCAGGGCTTTTTGTTTAAATAAAAATGTCATGTCTGGGAAAATTAGAATATTTTTGGAAGACTGAAATTCATTGAAATGGATCCTACTATTTTGATTTCCTTGGAGGATCCAGTTTGAAATGGCAGTTTTCTGCCCTTTCCTACTGGCCTGATCCTCCACACCAGCATCTCTCAAGTAAAGAAATGAATCATGACGTCTCTGAGTTATATTTATATATTTAGATTTTTAGTCGGAGAATCTGGGAAGGGGTTGAAAGTTAACATGGAGAATACAGACTACAGACATGCTTTTCTTCTATTCATGCTGCAAAAGGAGGCTGTCCACTGTCTTCTTTGGTTTGTGTGTGCTGCAAGGGTTGATTTTGCTGACCAAAACTTCACAAGAGCTAGGGGACTCATCAAAGAATTCTTCTGTCACACAACTCCATTACATATCCTTTACATTGTACAAGTGAATATTTAAATTGCATCATAAGGTAAAGAGAGATTATATTGAATGGTTTGTTTTAAAATGAAGTTCAGGCCGGGCGGTGGTGGCGCATGCCTTTAATCCCAGCACTCGGGAGGCAGAGGCAGGCGGATCTCTGTGAGTTTGAGGCCAGCCTGGTCTACAGAGTGAGTTCCAGGAAAGGCGCAAAGCTACACAGAGAAACCCTGTCTCGAAAAACCAAAATAAATAAATAAATAAATAAATAAATAAATAAACAAATAAAATAAAATGAAGTTCAGGCCCATGAAATGAAATTAAGACAAAATAAAACAAAGGTCCTCTGCCCAGAGTGCAGCTTTCAATAGCTGCCGGATTCGGACAAATGGTTCTATGGCAGGGACTCAAGAGTTGAGAAGGCTTTTAAGCTACACGTTGCAAGAACAAAAGGGTGGCGCGTAATCCAAATGAAACAGTTCAAATTATCTGTCCAGTTTAGCAAAGACTGTCTTCAGCCTTACAGCTACCAACATAAATGATTGGGGTTTATTTATTCCTTAGCATTTTGTCCAGTTTATTCCATTCGTAGTATCAGCCCTGTTTAATTTATTGCCTTGCCTGAAGCTAACGTTACCAATTTGGAGCATACACTAATAAGAAATTGTTTGTCCATCAAAATAGTATGTTCCGAAGAGAAAAGGATCAATATTTGCTGTTCTTTTCATTTGAATTTCACAGTCCTCATATGCCCTTGATTAAGAAGCAATGGGAGCAAGAAGCCAGTCCTCACAGAAATACCAACTAGCCACTCTTCATAGGTCAAAATGCTTTTATGAATAGATCAGAACCTGGGGTGAGGATGAAGAACCACATTTTTATATAATAAAACCGGATGGGGAAGCACAGTAGAAGCACTTGCTTTCTGTTGTGATAAACGCCCTGACCAAAAACTACTGGAGAGGAAAGGGTTTATTTCTATCTTATGGGTCACAGTCCAACATCAAAGGAAGCCAGTGCCGGAGGAACTAGAGGTAGGAGCTTGAAGCAGAACCAGGAAAGAGTGCTGTGTACTGGCTTTGCTCTTAGGCTCACCTTCAACTACTTTCCTTATGTAACCTGGGCCTATTTGTCTAGGGACGGTGCTAGCCGCCATGTTCTGGGCCTTCCTCCACCAATTAGCCAGCAAGAAAATGCCCACAGGCCAATTTGATGGAGGAAATTCAACAGTTGTTCCTTCTTCTCAGGTCTGTCGACCAAAATTAGCTATCACAAACTATAAAATGAGTCACCTGCCTCTGATCATGTCCCCCCCCCCCCCCCCCCCGCCCCCACCCCAGGAAAGCACAGCACCATGGGGTAAGATTCCCGTTGGCCTACTCCCTTTTTCCAGTGTGGAAAGAGAGTCCAAGGCAGACTTTGAGCTCCTCTGACATTTAGAGGCACTTAATACCCATCTTCCATTTTTCCTTATAGGACACACTGGGGAAATTGCTAGCTGGGATCATCTAGAAACAGAGCACAGAACATTAGACTCACAGTGACCAGCTCTCAATGGTGGCACTGCCTTTGGGCTGGCACCCTTGTCTGCCAAGAAAGTCAAGTCAGCAGCATGTGCCAAACCCCATGTAGGAGTGTGGTGTGCAGTTCTACCCAGGTTGGCTCTATAGTTAGTAGTCTGACTTGGCCACAGAATACACAGCCCAAGGTCCTTCCTAAGGCAAGAAGCCCCCTGGTGTCTAGCAATTTCATCTGAGATTAAAACTTTCCATCTTGGAGCGAGGCTCATTAAGACACAGATGTTAAAAGGAAGGTGAAACAGTGGGGTTTTCTAAGAGAAGATGAAACATTCTATCCTGGAAGGAAGCTGGTTAAGGAGGAAGCAACCAACTCACTAACTTCAGGAAGCCACTGAAACTGACCAGATTCACTAGGCCTCTCCCTCCCCAAGCATATCTAAGCAGGAAGGACTCAAGGACTCTTAGGCCAGCTGAGCTGCCTAGAAGAGGCTCAGATCAACAGAGCTGCCTGTAGAAGGCAGAGACCAGGAGAGCTGCCTAGACGACTCTCAGACAAGACAAGCTGCTTGGAAGAAGTGGAGAGCAGCCAGCGTGCCTACAAGAGGCTCTGCCCAGCTGGGCTACCTGGAAAGGGCAAATCTCCAACCTGTTGAGTTGCCTGCAGGTTGTACAGCACAGTCCAAGCTTCCAGGTTTTATGAGCTGTTGCCCATGTTAGGGTGGGCTTTTGGTGATTTGTCTATCTTTAAGTCATTTCTGCCCCTGTAATCCCTCACCTATATTCCTGTAAGCAACCCCAATAAAACTAATTGGTTCACTAATTGGACTTTGGTGGTATTCTTACCTTAGTTTGTTGTCAGTTCCCTATCTGAGGTAAGTAGACATTTTTTCATGATTCCTGGGAATAGTGTCATACAACCCCTGTCTATTTGTGGGGTCCTAACTGAGCAAGAAGTCAATGCAGCACTACCCCTTAACCGTAGGACATGCCCAGTGACACTAAGCAACTGTAAGAAACCCCAACTGAATATCAAGCCCAGATATTGTTGCTACCTGAGACTTTATATAAGCCATCATATATACAAGAACATGGCACCCAGATGACAGACTCATCTGGCTGAGGCACATGGACAGTAGCCTCACTCAACTTCATGGCATGGATAGATTTGTCTAACCAGAAAACCTAGAAGGATGTTTCACCTAGCTGTAAACACTCTAGTCAGCCAATTTAGAACCTCTGCTGGCTTGTGGAACTATTTCTCAATCAAACATCTGTAAAAGCAGAAAAACATGTCTGCCTCTTCAAATGTGTGCACATCAGTGTCAGAATAGGAATACAACAAAGAATCATGGAAATATGACACCACCAAAGAATAACCATAAAGCTCCAATAACTGACTCTAATGAAATGGAGATATATGAGCTGGCAGACAAAGACATCTTCTTAAAAGAATCCATTGAATTGCAAGAAAATACAGATAGACAACTAGAAACCACAGAACAATAAAAAAGTCAATAAAAAATACTAGCGTTAAAGATATGACTGAAAATCTTATAGAAAGCTTAAACATCTGATTTCATCAGTGGGAATAGTAGAATTTAAGAAAGGTCATTTGCAATTATCCAGTCAGAAAAGCAAAAGAAAAGAAATACAAAGTATGAAGGAAGCCTATAGAGCTCATGAGACATCGTCATTTAGACATTCCCAGAAGGGGAAGAGAAAGAAAAATGACAGATATTCTGTTTAAAGCAATAATGGCTGAAAACTTCAAATGACCATCCATATTCATTAGGCCCAAAAGTTCTTAAACAGATTGAACCACAAAGGTCTGTACCAAGACACAGTATAATTAAATTATCAATAGTCAAAGACAAATGATTTTGAAAGGAACAAGAGAAAAGTAAGTTCCAAAGTTGTGGGAACCCTGGTAAAACTATCAGTGGATTTCTTAGCAGACACATTGCAGCTCAAGAGAGAGGGAGATGACATTTTCAAGTGTTGAAAGAAAAATACTCCCAACCAAGAAGAGAATGTCCAGCAAAGCTATCCACAGAAGTGAAGAAAAAACTCCAAACCAAGAAAAGCTGAAGTACCTCTTTGATAGTAGACCTGCTACACAAAAACTACAAAAGGGAATTCTTCAAGCTAAAATGAAAGCATGCTATTAACACAGAACATATGAATGTATAAAGTTAACTTACTTTAGATTTATTTATTTTATGTGTGTGTGTGTGTACGTATGTAAGTGTATCACTTGTTCATACCCTCAAAGATCAGAATAGGGCAATCACATCTTCTGGAGCCAGAGTTGTGGATGGTTGTGAGCCATAATGTGGATGCTGGGAATCAAACACAGGTCCTCTGTAAGAACAACAAGGGCTCTTAACCACCAAGCCATCTCATCAGCCCAAAATTCACTTCAAAAAAATAGATACATAATTGAACTGAGAATTCTCCCATAAGGATGCTACACAAGACACTTTCAACCCATGTATACAAGTTAAAAAACGAATTTTAAACAGCTATAACTGCAGTAATGATGTTAATAAAGACATAAAATGTCAAAATATAAGTAATAATTTTAATAACCTAGATTGTGAGAGGAAAGAAGTAGACTTAGTTCTTTTGTGTACATTGTTTTGTAGGTTTATTTGTCTTTTCAGATTTATTTGTTTGAGGTAGGGTTTCATATGCTTCAAGCTGACCACAAATTCCCTGTGTAGTCAAAGATGACTTTGAATTTCTGGTCTGCAGGCATATACCTTCTGAGTCCCAGGGTTACAAGTAAACTGCCATACTAGTCATACAGCGTTGAGGATTAAACTCGGAGCTTTATACATGAGAGACAAGCATTCTACTAACTGAATAAGATCCTAAGCCTTCGTTTTTGTACCAAGTAAGAGTAAGTAAATAATCTTAATAATGCATAAGTGATAAAGAATGCCATTATATAATGATACAGGGGTCAATTAATCAAGACACTTATAAATATTCATATACCCATAATTGTGTACTTAAAAACTTACACCAAATGTTATCGGAACTAACAGAAAAAATGCAAATGGTACAGTAATAGTAGGAGATTCAACGCCCACTCTTTTTTGTTTTTGTTTTTGTTTGTTTTGGTTTTTGGAAACAAGGTTTCTCTATGCAGCTCTGGTTGTCCTGGAACTCACTCTGTAGACCAGGCTAGTCTTGAACTCAGAGATTCACTTGCCTTTGCCTCCCAAGTGCTGGGATTAAATGTGTGTGCCAACACTACCCGACTTTCAATGCCCACTCTTAATAAGACCATTTAGACAGAAAAGAAGGAAATAGCTAAGTTGAACTCTGCTGGCCAAGTGGATCTATAAGACACAGAATATCCTGCCCTACAGAGAAGAACATCTATTATTTAAAAAACAAAACAAAACAAAACAAACAAAAAAAAAACAGCTGGAACTTTCTCCAGAATATATCAGGTGTTAGACCCTAAAACAAGTCTGGATACATTCAAGGAGATTGAAATCATGCCATGTCCCACTTCTAACCACAGCACAATGAAACTAGAAGTCAATAGTGCAAAGAAAACTGGAAAAATCGACAAATTCATGGAAACTAAATAACATGTTTCTGAACACCCATGGGTCAAAGAAGTCATAAATAAACCAATGTTGTTTTTCAGGAGCTGGAAATAGGGGAACCAGGAAGAGGCAGGTCAAAGGTGCTAAGTTTCAGTTATTAAAAAAAGATTAAGTTCTTAACCCCCAGCATGGTGCCTACATTTGATAATATATTTTAATTTCAATATTGTTTTTCTTTTCTCTTTGGTACTAGGGATGGAACCCAGGGCCTCGTACATGTGAGGCATGCGATGTAACACCAAGCTACATCATGCTTCTTAGCCCTTATAGTTAATAATATATTTTATACTTGAGATTTAAGAGAAGAGACATGAAATATTCTCCCTAAACACCAAAAAGTAGTAATTACATGAGTTAATTGATGTGCTAACTAAATTGTGGCAATCATTTTACCATATAAATGCATATCAGATCTTTACGTTGTATACCTTAAAATGTATGTAATTTGACAATTACACATCAATAAAGCTGGGGTAATGATAGCATTATGGGACAGGCATCTTTCCAGGCATATCTCATTCCATTCTGCTTCACTTTATTGCAACTCACAGATACCGCAGCGGTTTCACAAACCCAAGGCTTGTGACAACCATGTGCCCTATATGTTGCCTGCACCATTTCCACAACAGCATGTGCCCCTTTGTGCCCTTGTGCTTCATTTTGGTACTTAGGGTACTTCTTCGAATCTTCTCATTATTACTGTATCTTTATGTGACCACTATTCTTATATTTTACCAGTCCATTGTCTGATAGCATCACAAACAACACCTATAAAGAAGAGAGGGTGTGTTTGAAAAACACTGTCTACGTCCTGAATGCCCCCCCTACTCTGTTTCTTTCCATCCCTTCAGGCCTCCCTGAGACACAACAATATTGGAAGTAGGCCACTTAATTACATTCTAATGGCCTCTAAGTGTTCAAATGAAAGAAGTCAAACATCTCTTTAAATCAAAAACCTAGAAATGACTCAGCTTGGTAAGGAGGCAAGTCAAAAGCCATAGTAGCCTGAACTAAGCCTCTTGTTCCAAACAGTTGCCTAAATTGTGAATTAGGGTAAGTTGAAGTAGAAAATTAAAAATACTAATCTGTTGAGCACACAAATAGTAAGGAAGGTAGACAGATTCATGGTTGATACAAGAAAGGTTTAGTGGCTCAACTAGATCAAATCAGCTACAGCATTCTCTTAAGCCCTAACTTTCCTCAGTTCTAAAATAGGACAGAGAGGAAGCCACAGAAGAATGGCTGGAAGAGGTTGATCCATGAAATTTCAGGAGAGACACTGTCTCCACTACATGAAAGTCAAGGTGAAGCAGCCAGTGCTGGTGCAGAATTGCAGATAGTTCCCCAGAAGTCCCGCTAAAATGATTGAGGAAGGTGGCTGATGAACCAGCCGGCCTCCACTTGGGGCTTAAAAGCCATTTTATAGTAAAGACAACCTAGATTCATTCCTGTTTATGATTAAATCTGCTTCTCGAGGATTAGGCTATGCTCCACCTGTAACCTTAATTACAAATGGTTCTGCATTGCCTGTTCCAGGAAATGGCAACCACACCTTTGTTTCAAAAGGTTATTATGACCGCCTATGACTACCTTGTTATGACTACCTGTTGTTATGACTGTCTTGTTATGTCCAATCATGTCTTTGTTTCAGGAGGTTGTTAGGACAAACTTGCTATACTAGTCTTCTGCTCCTGAAACCCTGCCTGTTTTGGCTGCCAAATCCCCCATTTGTAAACCTCTCCTATCTCTGAGCTATAAAAACCTTGTTTTTCTCATGCTTGATACTGACCTCTTGAACCCCACCTTAGGGGGAGGTGGCCCATGTACATCAATAAAAACACTTGCTTTAATTAATATTGCCATGATGGCCACACACTAAACAACAGATTCTTAAGGGATTTGAAAGAGCCTTCTGTTGGAAGAAGAAGCCATCTAGGACTTTCATGGCTGGAGAGAGGACAAGGTCTGACTTAAAAGACCAGTCCAACTCTCTTGTTAGGGGCTAACGCAACTGATGGCTTTAAGTTCCAAGGCCTTTAAGAATCACAGTAAAATTTCTATGCCTATGTAAACAGAACAAGCCTGGGTAATAGTACCTCTGCTTGCAATGCGGTCTACTGAATTTCCTTTATTATATTTAATTTTTTTATTAGCTTACAAAGTCGAAGGTTTTTCATAGCATTTTAACGTCTTGGTTGACCTACTTCTCCCTGCTCCCATCCCTGCTAACAGCCTTCCACGTTCAGACTCCCCCCCTTCCATTTTCATATCACCTGCCCTTTATTGCCGTCCCCACCTCTCTCCCTTAAAGTTTCTCTGTTCCCTTCTCACGGACCCCTTTCTTGTTTCTACACTCACTCACTCCCACATAAACACACAGATATAAAAATCAGAAGCCAGGATGGAGTCAACGACGGAGACTTACTACTCAGAAAAGTTCATTTCAGAAATCTGCAACATCCATAGTGATTTATCTGTCGGATCTGGTTAGAATAAATTGGAATTTACTTCCAAAAAGAATGCATTACTCTAGGTACGAGTAAGAAGAGGGCAAAACATCGCAAAAGGAGGGCAAAACATCAACTCTAACAGGAATTTGGGAGAAGTTGGGTCCCACCCCCACAGATGACTTTAACTGCACTTGGGAGCACTGCAGGAGGGAGCCTCAGCTGGAGCAGAAATGGAACTTCTTAGTCGAATTAGATGTGAGGCTTGAAGATGGGACGCAGCTCCGCAATCTCATGATTAAATTTTATTGTTTCTTAAGGGTGAGCGAAGGAAGTGGTTTTGTTTATTTATTTTGTCTGAGAGGTACTGGACTCCTGGCGATGATGCTGTAAACACTGTTGACATGACAACGGAAGATTTGGACCATTGTGTGCACTCAGCAGCAGGGCTTGAGAGGATTGACTCCAGGTTTGAAAGAGGTTCTGCTGAGGGTAAAATGCTGTCAATCAATATGCATGCTACAGAGAGATCTTTTGTGAAAGGAGAAGTCAATCACTGCAGTAAACTTCATTGTTGCCTTGTTTTAGGAAATTTCCATGGCCACCCTGACTTGCAATAGCTGCCACCTGACCAGTCAACAGTCATTGACATCTATGGAAGACTCTCCACTGGAAGAGGATTAGAACCGGCTAAAGGCTTCAGTGATCAATAGTATTTTTGATTGAGTTGTTTACCTCTTCTTAGACATAATGTTACTGCACACTTAACAGACAATGGTATAGTGTAAACATTTTATATGCACCTGGAAGTCCCAAAATTCACATAACGCACTTTATTGCTATATTCATTTTATCTCTGTTATCTGAAACCAAACTTACAATATCTCTGAGGTATCCTGGTGTTCCGTGTGTGTGTGTGTGTGTGTGTGTGTGTGTGTGTGTGTGTGTGTCTGTTTATATACATATATGTAGATGCATCTGTATATGAGTATGTCAGTTTTTAAAATCCCCTTTTGAAAAGCAACATTCCCTTATTGGCAATAAAGGGTGAAATATAAAGAGCTAATTTTCAGAGTTGAGTGCTGGACATTTGGCAACGGAGTTACTCAGCAAATGTTGGTGACCAAAGAAGCTACTAACCCCCTGAGAGGGGGCTCTTAAGCATCAGTTGCTGCTCACCTACACAGCCTCATTTACACGTTTAATAGAGTAATAGTACTTGAATTAAAGGTTGTCTTGAGCCTTTGGAGAAAGCATCTTGTTTTCTTAACGTGGCGACTCCTTTTTTTAAACCTGAAGGCTTTCTTCCAATTAGCTACAATATACAGATCTAATGTGATTCCACAGAAATATATCATGTACTTCAAATATGTTTAATGTGGCAATGCCACCAACCAGCACAGCTCAAAAGAAGGCATCTTTTTTTCCCCTTCCTTTTCCTATCTGCCGTTTAATTTCATTACGATTTCTAAAAATTCTCTGGTAGTGTACAGCTGCTGTGCTGTTAATAGCCTTGAAATAGAAATGTGTTACTTTGCTTAGAGAGAGAGAGAGACATCTGCATACTGTAGAAAAACAAAATCATGTGATGTGATTAATACGGGAAGATGGTTATTGGTATTTTTAATGCATATTGTTTAAACTCAAATATGTTTGCCTTCCAGCCGTTTTTCGATATGGTGTTCTGATATATGCTTTAAATCTGTGATGCTTTAAGAATCCACATAAAAAACGAATGTTTGCCAGTCGATCCAACACCTCCTGCTGCTAGTTGGCTGGAGATTCTTTTTTGAATGTCACAAGCAGAGCCTTTGATATGCTACCCCAGGGGGCTCTTTATCCAAGATGATGGAAATAACCACTCCCAACATTTGGTCCTTCTGCCATCTTTGTTCCTGTGGTCTTGAAATTTGCCCTGGCAATGAGCAGGAGTTTACTTTCATACTACATTTGGAAATGGCCGAGTATTTAAGTCCTGGGAGGGCAACAGGACAGGTTCAATAGTTTGCAGATAGATGGATTATTGCAGGCTTCGAAATCACAATGAGAGAGAACATGCATGCCTTCTCTCTTGAACATCTCTTGCTACATCATAAATCTTTTTGTACTGTGCCCCCGTTCCCTAATAATTTCACAAGTGGTCAGTCAGGACTCAGATTTACACCCAAAACCCTAGCACTGACCTCACCAGAGGACACGATTTATGTAGTGGAGGCTGACCGCGTATGGAATGCAATCCAGTCCTGTGACAAGAGGTGACAATGCTCTGGTCAGACCGCTCCTGCTTACCAATCATGGGAAATCAGTGTTTCACGTGTCCTTAGAGGGTACCTACTCCAGGCCCCTCCTTTTGCAGATAAGGATGAGAACCTGGGAAGCCACTTTACTGGAGGGTTATACATCAAAGAAAGCCTCCCCTTCTGCTTGTCTTAGTTCCCGTTGTGCTATGATAGCCCAATGCCCCAGACTGGGCAATGACTAAGGAGCAGAATTCTATTGGCTGTGGTTCTGGGCGGTAGGAAGTCTAAGACAGAAGGGGTTGCATCTGCAAGAACCCTCTTGCTCAATCATACCACGGCAGGCAGAAGGTGGAAGGTGAAGGTAGGCAGGCTAGATTTATGCTCCTGTAAGGAGCCTTCTCCTGCGTTCATCCATTCATGAAGGCAATGGCCTCTTAAAGGTCCCAGGTCTCAGTAGTGTTGCAGTGAGGATTAAGCTTCCAAGACATGTATTTGGGGGTGGGGGTTCATGTTTGGGCCACAGCAGTACCCACCTGCCATCTGTGCCTTTAAGAAGGTGCAGTTCCTGCTCTTACCACCATCCAGAGTCCAAGAAGCAGACTCCAGAGACCTTAAACCCTCCTGCTTCTCCACGGAAGGAACACGGCCTCTCTTACTCTTGCCTTTTGGAGCCACAGAGGGATCGTTTGCTTGAGATCTTGGCCAAGCTAGAAGACTCAGAAGATCTTCCCTGGCCCATAATCATCCCCAATAGGTGTTATAACAACCAAAATAAAATGCTCATCAGACTCTAGTCAATAACATACACCCCTAAGCCACACGTGCTAAAATGAGCCCTTCAAGCTGGAGAAAGAAAGCAGAACTGTTTGACAAATGGTGTTGGGACAAAAGAGTAGACATCTGGGAAAAATAAATAAATTGGCTCTATATTTCCCATCACATCCAATGATCAATTCTAGATGGATCAAAAATTTAGATAAGAGAAATATAAGCATTAAAGTATGAAAAGAACCTGATGTAGTTTTAATTCTTGGAAAGATTTTTTTTTAAATCCTTGTTCAAAATTTTGGATCCATCCAAGGAAATGTAAGAAACATGAGTATGTAATAGCAAAAGCTTTTATGTGACAAACACATACACATAACACACACAGGCACACGCACACACACACACACACACACACACACACACATGCACAGTGCATGCATGCATATATGCAGGAGTGCACACACACGCACAGGGCCCCACAAGCAAAGTAAAAAGTAGAAAAATGCAAAAATTTTAAAAATTGCAACTTATATGTAAAATGAGGTTTATCTCCCTGGTTAAAAAAAAAATAGCGCCCACACATAGAGAGAAATAAGAACTCAACAAGCTAACAGGAAATTTTTTTTAAGTGGACAAAAATGGACAAAAGATTTAAACACCCAATTCACACAAAATGAAACACAAAAGGCTCTTAAGCATTTGGAGAGATGTTCGGCTTCACTCATAATAAAAGAAATGCAAATTAGAACTATATTGAGATACCATTTTTCTCCTATCAGGTTGGCAAAAATCCAAAGCTGTGATAATACACTCCACTGCAAAGGCTGTAGGGAAGGAGCCCTCTTATACATTGCTTGTGGGAGTAGATGTTAGCATAACCCCATATGGAGAGCAATTTAACAAAATCTATCAAAATTACAAATGCATATATCTTTCGCCCCGGCAGTTTTACTTTGGAAAATTTATGTTACAAATGTGCTCGCAAATAAATGAAAGGACATACACTGAAGGTATTCATCACAGCATTGTTGTAAGAACACAGACAAAAAAATCTTACAAATAGCCCAAACTGTTAAATTCAGTGAGTTGCTAAAAAGACACAGATTAAACAAATTATGACACATTCAAACAACGCAATGCCAAGAGCTGAAAAATAAACACAGTGGACCAGACTATAGTACTATGGAAGAGTATCCAAGAGATCTTGACAAATGAACACACGTACACACGAAGCAAAACGCAGAACAGCATCAAAGGAAGCTGCCTGGTCCATAATAAGGGGGAAATAGCTCTACTCGTTGACATCCCATGGCTATTGCATTCATGAACTCAGCAGAGCAGCTGGAGGCTCTTTAACAGTTCATCATGGATGGGGGTGGGGCTTGATGAGGCCCCACCCCTCTTTGAGGCACTATTGGGAGTTAATGGTTGCTGGGGGTGGAGTCATTTTCTCCAGGGTTGTTGCCACTGGCAAGTTATCCATGCCCATGAAAGCAGCGCAATCCTAATTAAGCTCAACAAGTCACGGAAGGTGGGGGGGGGCATGGAAGTAGGAGGGAAACTAGTTGGGAAGAAGGATTGAAAAAGGAGAAAGAAGGGCAGGGTGAGAAAAAGTAATGGGGAACATGAAAATGGCCACAACTCATTACATGGGAGAATACAGATTTATATTCTTCTCATAGACACTGGAAAAATGTACCAGGAACTGAGCAGGGTAACTACTAGTGAGAGTTGAGGATGGGTGGGGATTGTTCAGGGGATGAGAGTGCTTGCTTTACAAGCAGAAGGACCTAAGTGCAAACCCCCAGGACCCAAATAAAAAGCCAGGCATAGCCGTGTGTCTGAAATCCCAGCACTGACGAGTAAATCAGGGTTTCCTGAGAGCTGGACAGTCAGGCCAATCTGGCTGAAAAAGTGAGTGAGCTTCCAACTCAGTGAAGGTAAGAGACCTGTCTCAAGGCAATTAAGTTGGGGAGTGATAAACACACACTCTGGCATCCTGCTCTGGCTTCCACCTCTACCTACATGTTCACATGCATGTACCGCGCTCCTACAATGCACACATCACATACACAAAAGAAGAGAGTAAGGGGACTCGGGATGTATGGGTCCCAATTAACAAGAGTTTTCACTGCTTATACTGATGTTAAACACATATATATTATGAGCAGGAGATATATATATATATATATATATATATATATATATATATAGAGAGAGAGAGAGAGAGAGAGAGAGAGAGAGAGAAGTATTCAAATATATCTTAAACATTTTAAATAAAAAATAGTGAATTCTCTGCTTAACTCTAAGGAGGTCACCAAGTCTCTCTTACAATGAAGGTTAAGAGTCTGGATCAACATGTCACTTAATGAGTCCTGACACATTCTTTGTTTTTCTTTCCTTCCTTCATTCAATAAGCATTCACTTAAAATTTTCTGTATGGTATGTGCTGTACTAAGTTCTGAACGTGCCTGGAAAGAAGGGCCAGCTAGAGTTCTGCTTCCCATAATCTGCATTCTGGTCCAAGGGCTTATCATTTGAAGTGTGGGCTATCCCATCAGTATGCAAAGGCTTTAGGACCCACATTAACTATTCTAATTTCATTACCTCAGCTTTTTGTTGGTTTGGTTGGTTGGTTGGTTTTTGATTTTTTGTTTTTCAAGACAGGGTTTCTCTGTGTAGCCCTGGCTGTTCTGGAATTCACTTTGTAGACCAGGCTGGCCTCAAACTCAAAGAGATCTGACTGCCTCTGCCTCCCCAGTGCTGGGATTAAAGGCATGCACCACCACTGCCTGGCTTGTTACATCAGCATTTTAAGTGTGAGCATGTTAAATCTCCATTGACAAAGAGTTCAAGAATTCAATACCCTTGATTTTTGTGAGCAAGCAAGATGTACACAGACTGGATCTATTTTTTTGTCTTTCTCAATGGCACCTCTTTGTAGAATTCTGTAATATCTCTTATTGAGAATACTCTAATATAATTTGAAACTCTTTTCCAAATATGCCCCTTGCTTATGTTTATCCAGAGTTGCAATAATTTCTTGTGATTTATTCTGATTCCTTTTCATTAATGCTCTAGAGAACAGCATATCACTTTCTTTTCCTCTCTTTTTCCCTAGTTTTAATTAGCTATATTCTATGATGGTGAATTTTCCAAATCAAATATATATTCCTTGGTCATCCCAGCACCTTGAATAGCATCCCCTCCTCCTTTCTTCTCCTTCTTGGTAGGTTGGACTCTATGGTGGTTGCCATATCTGCTCAACGTGCATTGGTGATGGATATGTAGCTATCTGTGACTGAGGCAGCATATTTTTTTTCTTTTCTTTCTTTCTTTCTTTCTTTTTTGGTGGGGGTTGTTTGTTTGTTTGTTTGTTTGTTTGGTAGGTAGGTAGGTAGGTAGGTAGGTAGGTAGGTAGGTAGGTTTTTAAAGACAAGGTTTCTCTGTGTAGTTCCTGGATCTCACTCTATAGACTAGACTATCCTGGATCTCACTCTCTAGACTAGACTGGCCTTGCAAGCAGAGATTGAAATCAGAGATCCACCTGTCTCTGCCTTCTGAGTGCTGGGATTAAAGGTGCATGCCCACCACCACCCAGCAAAGGCAGCATCTTTCAAGGCTTACCCCGTTAAAACAACAACAACAACAACAACAACAACAATGCTTTCAGGCTTGGCTTATAGAACCTTCCACAATGATTGAAATGCCTCAGTACATCAGTACTTGTGTTGTCCAGTGTGGCACCTGCTAACCACATTTCAAATGCAGCCAGTGGAACCACAGAATTATATTTCTATATTATTAAAATGAACTTAAATGTTTCAAAAGCTAGCAGAAAGAGAATATATTACGTAAGAATATATAACTTCAAATAGAACACTGAAATGGCTGGTCCCAAGAGTAAGAACTTTACAGTCTTTAGAATCTCTGAGCTTTGGGTACCCTGGATGAAGGATCCATAACTGGGGAGGTGGATGTAACACAAATTGCTAAATGTGTTTTAATAAAAAAAATAAATAAATAATTATTTTTTAATAAAAAAAAATCAGAACCAGATATTGGGGTGAAAGCTGAAAGAGCAGAGAAGCAGAGCAAGCCACAGCCACCACCTCTTACCTCACCAACTCCTCAGCTGGAAAGAGCCTCTAGACTTTAGTTCCTGTCTCCTTACACCTTACATACCTTTCTCCACCCACCATATCACTTTCTGTCTCAACCTCTCTAGTGTGGGGATTAAAAGCATGTGTTTTCCAAGCAAAAGCATGAGATCTCAAGTGCTGGGATTAAAGGTGTGTGCCACCACTGCCTGGCTCTGTTTCTCTACTAGACTGAGTCAATCTCATATAGTGCAGGGTAGCTTTGAACTCACAGAGATCCAGGCAGATCTCTGCCTCCCAAGTGTGCCACTCCTGCCTGGCCTCTGTGTTTAATCTAGTGGCTGGTTCTGTCCTCTGATCTTCAGGGAAAGTTTATTAGGGTACACAATATATCACCACATGTGGAGTTCACAGAGACTGGACCCTTTCTAGCTGACTTCTGAACTCAGTCTGAGCAAAATGCATTCCTCCCACACTCTATCCTGAAAGAATCAGAAGGCATGGAGAAATTTGGCAAGAACTTTTGTTAAGCTGGCAATTTAAGGGTTCAAGGCTAAGTTCCTTCCCATCCTTGAGTGTGCATCAAGAACATAGGACCATCTCACAGACTGAGCATGCGTCCTGGACATCATGGATGCAAGGCTTGGGAAGACAATCACAACTCTAGGCCTCACTCAAGGGTGGAAATGAAATCCTACTGCACACACCTCCCATGCCCACCTAGGTTAGCTCATGACCCCCCTACAGTCACATTCAGGAATGAAGTCTTCCTTGTCAATAGGTAGAAAGGCTCCAAAAGAAAGGAGCTGTTAAGCTCTGTCTGACTTCCTCTCCCTCCTTCATTCGCCCTCATTTCTTAAACTACCAGGTGCATAACCCCTACTATAACATTGAAGGTTCCCCACAGCCTGGGAAACCTGCTCTGCTCAGCCTCTGCAGCTGCCACATTCACCTAACACCCCAGCCGGACTTACCTGAGTGTGTGTCCCCAAACATGCCCCAGCTTCTCCCACACCTATGCCCTTACTCAGGCTATTGCCAGAAATGCCACCGCTCCAGCATCCTTCTCAGTCAGAAGCCCAGTGTTTGTGGCTAATTTGGAATCCATGGTATTGGACGCCATCTTCCCTGAAACCCACAACCATGTATGTTCCCCTTCCTCTGTGCCCTGTGGCACATGGTTCATGTGGCTGTTTGGGCACTTACTCTTCTGCCTTATGTTGTGACATCAGTGAATTTCTCTGATCTTGCTTCCTAATTTGTGACCAGCTCAAGGATGGGGCCTGTGCCATTCATATTCTGTACCCCTGACCGTGTATGCACATAGTTGATCTCCAAGAATTTTCACTACTGAAACAAATGAAGGATAGTTGTACCCATGGAAGAATTTCAGTGATGATTTAGGAGAAGGAGATGCTCTCAGTAATGATGTACAATATGCATGCACGTTTTGTTTGACATACAATATCAGTTTTCAGAAGACACTAATATTTAAGTTTAGAGAAGTTCATATAAAGATTCCTGTCTCCAGATTTTTTGGAAAAAGCAAAAAAAAAAAAATCAGATACAACGTGCTGGTCAGTTATTTTTCTCGGGAGATTTGCCAGCTCTCCACAATCCCTGCTTTGTTCTCTGTACAGACTGAACTGACTTCAGTTTTCATTAGAGCAGACGTGCATAAAGTCTGTGCACCTTGAACAATGATAATGATCTACCCGTGCCATTCATGAAGCTCCTGTACCTGTCTTCAATCATACTGGTTCTGATTATTTTAATGACTATGATTTGGGCTTGCTTTTTTCTTTTCTTTTTTCTTTTTTTTTTTCTGTACCATTCATCAAAATCCAGAGAGTACAGCCCATGTCCAGATAAAAATAAGATTTAAATCAGGGTAAAGGAGGGTGATAGCAGATCCAGGCCCATCGTCACTATCTGCAAGTGTGATATTTTTAGATATTAGATTAGTCAGGAGGCGCGGGGTGGCAGGTCAAAAGGCTGACTTGTTGAAGGCAGAAGTGCAGACACTTGAAAAAGACGAGAGAGTGAGAGCTGTGTGATATCGGACGCTAACATTTCATTTCACATCCATTACGCCTTTTTGTGTGAAGATTGTCAAGTAGACTTCATGCAGTGATTGGGTTTTTACAGTATTTGATGGGAATAGAAGCTGTCTTCCTCATTGTCTGGTGGCGGAAACTGAGGCCTTATCTGTCACATTGGTAAGGACCCCTCTACAAGAAATGTGGGAGTTAAATTTAATTATCCTCCTTTCGGCCTTTCCCTCCCTCCATCCCTCTTCCTCTTTGGTTTCAAGGGTAATTTATGTTAGATCAATTTAAACCCACTCTCAGAGTTGAATCAATACCACCTGTAACTTCCAACTCCCTTGGTGAAATCAAGATTCAGAAAAATGGAAAGACTAAAGAATGAGAACATGCAAAATGTAAAATCAGGTAAGCTTCTCTGACTTGTAGGCAAACACCTGGATTTATTTATTTACTTTTTTTTCTTTTTGAGATAGGGTCCCACTATGTAGCCCTGCCTGCCCTAGAACTCATTCTGTAAACCAGGCTGGCCTCGAACTCAAATCAGCCTGCCTCTGCCTCTTAAGTGCTGGGATTAAAGGCGTGCTTGGTCGTGCCTGACCTACTACACCTGAAATTCAAAATGCTCACACTCCATTGTCAGTGGTCCCTCACTGTCCTCTCTCCTCATCCCTTCACACACACACACACACACACACACACACACACACTCACACACACTCACACCACACCACACCACACCATTTAATAATAACATTAAAAGAGTCTATGTTCAGTTTTTACCTTAATGTACCATCCTTGCACCATTTGGAAGGAGACTTAACTTGTTCGAACCATGGAAAGTTCAACTTCGTTTTTTAAATTTAGATCTTTTAGCTAAGTCAACGCTTCAAGTGTCCAGCAGGTGCTTTTAGTTTAGAAAAGAACAATATTCTGTCTTTGACTGTTAAACCCATTAACCTAATCTAACACTCCAAATGAACCATTCCAGGGTCCCCATTTAGCATCCTGTCCTCAGGAACATAGGGTTTCTTGAGTGCATGCCTTCTTGGTATTTTGAGTAGGATCCGGCTGACACATCTTCTTTATAATTATCCATCTCACCTCTCATGACATCTCCCTGAGCAGATAATTGAAAACAAGTAGAAAAGGCAAGAAATAAATACTCAATCACCAGTGGCTTCAGTGACCTTTCACCCCTAGAAGGGTGGGATTAAATGACATCAGACCAAAGTAATTTATAGCTCTCTATCCTGTGTGATTAGGGAACCAAGAAAAAAGAAAGTGATTATGCAGACCTGCCTAGAGATCATGGTTGTTGGGAAGAAAATACACAAGCATTTAGCTTGTGTTCCCCGTCCCTTGTAGAACTGTGAGATCCTCAATGACAGCATCTCTCCAGTTCCAAATGGAATTGGGATGCTCCAAGTCTGCTCCTAGGGAACAAGTTGAAGTCGTATCAGCACCAGCCTGGGAAAATCATCAGCTACCATTTCCCTCTTGGGGGTGGGTCCTGTCTACCCCCAGCCAAAACTTTTTCTGACTTGCCCCAGGGTGCCCACGTGGTCTCTGCTCACAGTTCCTCCTTCCCGCCCCCCCCCCCCATTCTCACTATCATTAGATCATACCACTGGATCATCAGCTCATTCCACCTGTCATCTCTTCTTGTACAGGTGACCTCCTCTGGACCATTTTATGTTCTGTATTTTTCTAAATTACACTGTTCTCTGGAGTCTGTTGCCCAAGTGAGTTACATTTTCTTTCTCTGTTAGTTACTCTGGGTATCAATCATTCTGTAACCACCTGTCCTAGCCTTAACCTTCTTCCTGTCTTCCAACTCAAAACCCATTTCTCACTTCCATATGTCAACACGAGCCACATGCATTGATTAAGTGTCTTTCATTTGGAAGCATACAGACCTGCCATCCTTGCCTGTGTCTGAATGCCTCCCATATGCTCTGTATGCAAGCCTAATTCTCATATTCCCCTCCTCTGGAAAGTCATTCTTCATTGTAATAAGTCGCCCAAAGTAAATGTATTCATCATCTTTTTCTCTGACAATCATGTTTCTCCACTACGGGAAATTAAACACTGCAACATATGGGCTGAGCAACAAACTTCAGTGCTCGCTTGCTCAATTGTTTTAACACATTGCGCCTTCACATAATATTCTGTTTGCCACTAGCATGTCAGGCTTCCACTTGACATATGCATCAGACATGTTAACGGCAAGAGAGAAACCAACGGAAGCTGGCAATATGACGAAAGAGGGGTTAAGTGCCCATTAATTACAAAAAATTCATGTTTCCCACTATTTAGCAGAGGAAGAACGAAAAACAAACGAATGCCTCCAGAACATGCCACCGCGTCCACTTGCGGTGGCTCCATCTGATAAAAAAATTTAAACCCTCAGTACAATGGAAGCACTTTGTAGGTTCGGGAGAGCCAGTATAAATGACACCGGGCCTCTCTCTACCGTCATGAAGCCTGTTGGCCTGCTCTGTTTGCTTCCTGGCATGCTGGTTACAAAACCAGAATGCCGTAGTGGCTGAGCTCCTTCTGTGGCTGTTCAAACACCCCCGTACATGCTCCAGAACTCCTTTCTGTTAGTAAGCACACAGCTGTTGTGAGAGCCTACTCCAAGTGCTACACATCCCCGAAAATAATACAACACAGTGTCCTTCTGGGTCATTGCTTCTGAGATTAGATCATTTAATTGATTGCGAACCTTCGGGTTTCTATTGTGAATCTACTGACTCTGAACTCATCTTTCAGCTAAGTCATTCTGACCTCAGCATTTGTTTATAGTACATCTTTACTTGCAAGAAATTTGTAGGGTTTTTTAAAATCTGTATTTTTAAAACTAATCTGCTCTACTGTAATTATGATTTTTCAGTACCCATGCATATCCTCAAACAACCGAAAGTTTTAAAGTTTTTCAGTGGATACTCCATTAAATTTTCTTTTGTGTACTGAATTTTCTTTTATTTAAGTAGTTAGAATTATATTGAGTCATATTTATGTATTTGATACCTGAGAGCATCCAACAACCAGCAAGTTTCCTACAATCTCTGAGTCTGAGTCTTCTGTATGTTTTACATTTCCTGAGATCTTGAAGCCAATGGCTCCTAAAGAAATCCCTTATATCAATGACAGCATGGTGTTGAACTCAGTGTCAGGCAATAGTTATCCACAGCTTAATTGAAAGAGACAGTTTATGGAAGTATCCTAATGTCCATCCATGCCTTTGACTCTCTAAAAATTGAGATTAAGATACATGGCAGAGTAATATCCCTAGGACCTCATCACATTGGTCCTCTGTGGAATTGCTTTTACATTGAGTTCAGTGTCATTGGTGTACACAGACAGGCATTGTCAGAAGCTCTCCTCTGAAGCTCACTGTGCTTTCTGTAGAGATGTTGTTCATGTTTTATCCACTACATTACAAAGTAACTAGGCTATTGTTTCCATTACAGAGAGGGCTGGGACACTCCTGGACATCAGTTTTATTTTCTAAAGAGTAGGAATGCCAAATTCTGCTTTATACATTGCCTAAGAAAGCTTGAAGTACATAAGTAGACCCCTAGGACTTCAATTTTTTGTGTCTCAACCTCTATAATGGTATTATCCCCCACCCCACTCCAAACAAGCTTTACTTTCTTCTTGCTCTTATTTTCTCAACTATTCATTTTAAATTGAATTATGCATCATACTACAAATGAACTTGTAAAATGGCCTTATGATTTTTAGAAATGAATTAGCTATTAAGAAGTGAATATATGCACAGAAACTAGATGTTAGAATGTACACACTTATTCGTTTTTGCAGATATACTTGTTTTATTTCAGAAAAAAGAATCATACACTGGGTTGCCTGTGCCTGCTGTATTTGAAACCATTCAGCATCAATATGAATTTTTTATCTGTTTTATAAAGAAATAGAGATAGCCTCTTCAGAAGAGTGCTATAAAAGAGACATAGGAATGCATACACACTATGATTTACAGAGCCACACAAACAATTGCATGTAAAAGTATACATGAGCTTAAGAGGCTATTGAGCACCAAGCTACTGAGAACAAGAAAAGCAATTTCAGTCGACCAACCAGTCTGAATGTGACAGTAATAGTTCTGTTAATAATCCCCAAATAAATAGACATGTCATATTGAGAGGGTTGATATCATCAAAGTCTGTATTCATCCATTGGTTCCATAAGCACAAATTACACTATGTGTTAGGAAAGAGATCTTGGGAGTAATAGCACACAGCTCACTGTGATAGGAGATAGGAACTTCACAGGCTCTATGTCAGAAGAAGCACCCTGCAGGGTTTGATGTGTCTGTCGAAGATCTAGGAAGATACAGAGGCATCCCAGAATAGTCTAAACATCACAGCTCAACCTAACCATTGAAAGGTTCAAAATAAACGTTGGGTGTTCCAGGAGAGCATATCTTGCTGGATGAGAGACATATTCCTGGGGTGAAGGCTGGACACTGGAAACTGTTCCCTTTCCAGACAGCATTGAGCAAGCGACTGAAATAACTCACTCAATGGCATTCCTGTGACCACAAATGTTCATGGGACTCACACAGCAGGTGATAATTCCGAAGCCCTCACTGCCATTATTTTCTTCTCTTTATAACCACTAAGATCTAGGACTTTTTTTTTTTTTGAGAAGCTTGACAAGAATCCATTTGGTTTATCTTTAAAGTATGTCTAAAGTTCAGTCAAGTTTTTTCTGATATTTTCATCGTGTGAGTTTAGCACCACAGAGGAGCTTCACATACAGCCCCAAGGAGAGTCAGAAAACATAAACTTCTTTTCAAGATTTCTTACTCCAAGCCATGTATTTGGATTAAAGTACAACCCAAGGCTTCGAGGTTAGCATTTACAGCCAAGAGGTCTTTTGTTTATTTCAATATTTAACTACGAACTGAGGAGGAAAGCAACCCACGAAATTGCTTGAGTGAGCTGAAAGATGAAAGTGACTGAGCTGAATCGTATCTGAGACAAGATGACAATAAGTACAGTCTTCAAACAGAGATGCAACAACCTCTGTGTGGCACACCAATGAGATGTGTTGTGCCGCTAAGCTGCACCTGGTGTCAAGGGAGACCCTGATTACAAACAGTACACTGAATTCTATTTCAGGGCCACTAAGGTCTGGAATTTTTTTTTTGAGAAGACTATCAAGACTCAATTTAGGTTTTTGTTGTTGTTTGTTTGTTTTTGGAACACAAATGTACCTTATTTGGAAAGCTTTGAGCATTAAGCCTATGCATACATAATGGACCTTAAGTCTGGCTTCTGATAATAATAATCTTCCCTCAGGAAGGCTGACTTGAAGACTGTCTCAGAAGAACAGAGCATTTACGGTCTTGGGGCCTTAACAGCTCTTGCCACAAGACTATGGAAACTAATCAGAAAGTGACCAGGATGACTACTGTCAAACCCGATTTCTCCAGGAGATTCTTGTTTCTGTCATGCCTATCTGGTTCTGCAAATACAGTTTCAGAACTACATCTCAAATATTGGCCAGGAGTGGGGACTGGAGCACTGCACCACGTTCCTAAGCTAAAAGTGTGCTGAGTTCTTTTCTCTTTGTCCCACTTTGACTGGGACCTCTTGTTTTGGCCGGTGACTATAAACAAAAATATGTGAGAGCTGCTCATCAATCATCTGTCTTCTCCTCTGTGGCCACACTGACGTAGCACGGTCTTAACAGCCATGAAATTTGGAATGCTGAACTCTTATATGAAGAAAGACAACTTTCTGGAGAGTCCTACATGAATCATTATATGAATACAAACTCTTGCTTGTATTAAGGCACTATAGATTCTGGTGCTGTTTGCTAGCCCAGCATGAACTAGAGTACTCTGATTAATACACCCTACAATTTTTGTTATTTTGCTCCATACTAAATGGATCCTCTATTTTCCTAAATACAAAGAAAATATGCAAACCAGATTTCAGTTTTACATTTTTGCCTTGCCCTTCTTCATACAGGACACGTCTACTACCACTGTGTGAATTGCAAGTCTTGAACGTTCTGAGCTCCTGAACAAATCTATCTTTCTGAATAATGCATTTGATCATGCAGATGGTCAGATAGTTAACATGGATTTAATAAGAAACAAGTTTAGGGCAGAAACTGTTCTACATATTAATAGCACAGGAATAAGCAAAAGAAACAGGGATTATTATTCTGTCAGTATTTTGATCTGGCAGGAGAAATTACATACCAAACTAGCAAATACATAAACTCGGTAAGAAAAAGAAAACTAATTGGAAAATTGGAGAGTGAATGAAGGAGAGGGAAACGCTGCTTTAGCTAAGGCTGGACATCAGCAGTAGGAAGAGGCTTCCTGCAAAAAGAACAACAGACGCAAAAGCTCTGAGATGGAAATCAGCTTAGCATGTCAGAGAACCCACACAGGAGGCTGGTGTGTCTGCAGCGCAGCACAAAAGAGAGAGAGTCGAAGAGAATCCATGAAAAGGTTGAACAATGAAATTATGTCTACAGAATCATGAAGGCCCAATAAAGTAGTTGGGTTTTACTTGATGCAACAAAAAGCCACTGGAGTGTTCTATATAGGAGGGTGACTTGCTATGACCTACATTTGGAATAGATTGCTTTATTAACTATGTAAAAAAAATGAATAGTGGAGGGAAAGAGGGAAAGAAAAAAACCTCAGCAATCACTTAAGAGGTACCACAATCATCCAAGCAGGGGTGGTGGAGAGGCGTGACAATTGTGACTCAGGATGCATGTCAATGGTCCTCAAACTCGCCTGCAGCTACAAGTACCTGGGATGAGACATCTTAAACTTCAGACCAACTAGATCATAATCACTGTGGGCAGAACACAACATCATTTCCCCCAAGTGATTTCAGTGTGAAATAAGCTTGGGAAGCACTGATGTGAAGTATTTCAAAGACACCTCACAGGGCTTACTAACAAACAGAGGAGAGCAGGGAGGTACAGGAAAGGTGGTGATGAAGCTGCCTGAACTTAGGACAGGAGCAACTGTATGGACATCAGTGCTATTTACGGACACTGGGAGGATCTAGATGGGGAAGGGTTTGAGGTGGAAAATGTTAGAATCCAGAGTCTAGTTTGCACGTGGAAATTTTGAGGTATTTGCTAGGCAATTTATATTATACACTTTCTACTAGCTGACACCTTGACACCACACATGCAAAAGAACAACTAAGACATCACTAAAGAGATAACTCTTGTAGACAACATGGTAGACGCAGCATTCAAGCTCTGGGAAAAGAGGAAGCCAGCAGACAAGTGAGGGTAGCCTGAGCAAAAAAAGATTGCTCAAACGATTTAGCATTTGGGGTCATCTGCCGTCTGAATCGGAAGACCTTCCCAATCTGGCCTTGATCCCTTGGCAAGAAGGCAAGGAAGGATACTTTCCTCTCTAGAACATTAAACTGGGCTCAGCTCTGCCTTGTCCTCTGGCCACTGGTTCTACACCCCAAGATAGTTGCCTTTCAAATTATAGGCAAAGCCCTCTCTCTAGTCGGAGTCTTGAGATCGCTTGGATTCTGGCTCTGGCTCTTCCTAACTGTAGAGCTCAAAATGTCTGCTCCCCATAGCCATGGAAATAGAAAGTGTCCGGTGAGACTTTGCCGGTGCCAGACACTGTGCTGGATCAGCTGAATGCACCAGGCTCTGCCTCTGAGTGCCTCGCCTCAGCCTCTTTCACAGGGTTGTGAGGAACAAATAATTCTAAGACACTCAGCTATTGCTGCTCTTCTGTTACTGCGTATGGCCCTTTGTGGAGTTATTTCTTAATAAAATATATTTCCTTCTCATGTCCAAGCCGGTACCGTACTTTTTGCCCTTTTGACTCAACAATTAATTGAGTACAATTCCTTCATACAAGGAAAATCCTACAACCAACCTATCTGTCCTTGAATCACCTATGCCATGGCAGGTCTTCACTTTGTGGCTTTGGACCAGTGTTCTGAGTCTTCTCAAAGCCTTAGCTTTCCCACCCAGAACAAAGGGATACTCCACTAACTGAATCTCCCTGAGAGTTATTAAATAGGCTGCTGTGAAACGCCTGGGCATAGCCCTGCATAGACTAACCCCTCCACAAACTGTTGCTGTACAACTCATGTGCACTCCCACTGGTCCATGGTCCCTGTCCCCTCTGGGTCCTGGAGCACTGATTTTTTAAAACCGTTCTTAAGGTGTGGATAGCTTCTGCTAGTGGCCCCAGGTCCGTTTCCAGGCAAATGACATTGAGGCTTTCTGGTTTTCTTACTGAAGCTGCTGTAAGTCACTCCACCCCCAGGCTCAGTTACAAATGAGGAGCTTGCCTCAGAAAAACCGGCAGCTGCCCAAGTGACTAGTGTTCCCATTTCCTCCTCCTTGACTTCATCTTCACGACTGCATGCACTGCCCATGTTCAAGCTAATGAATCCATCATCTGTGATTTCCCCCAGGGTGACTCTCCAAGGTTACCTTATTATAATACGGTATCTTTAATCATATTTAATCATATATTGAGAGGGAAATATAAGCAGTCCCACCTGACTATAATGGGATCTCTTTCCATATATTACATGTAGCTGTTTAAGGGTCTTCTCAAAAAGCAACACACAGAGTATCTTTAGCAACTTGAATAGTAGTGGAATTATGGGATGTGAGTGTTTAGGAACCTGAGAGTTATTAACGTTCCATAACTGGTTAAATGATCTAGTAATCTATGTCTTTGAAATCATGTTGACCATGTTGAAAATAAATTTCTTTCTTTTCTTCTTCTTCTTCTTCTTTTTTTTTCCTACAAAAGACCGTGCTTATTTATTTGAGCTGTTCTGGATGAAGAATGGGTGGGGGGAAATGTTTAAAAAAAATCTAACCAGAGGGGAAGGTTAATGAATGTGTTTTACAGTTTCCTTTTGGAAACCAGTCCTCTTCTAATTGTGTTAGTACAAGAGGCTTTTTGAGGACATTTTGGCTGGACTCCTCTAGCCCAAAGTCTCTTATGATCTTCATCATTTATAGAGTAAATCTTAGTGTGGGCCAAATAATCTAAAACTGATTTGTGTAATTCCACATCCACCATGGGTGTGGAAAACTTAGAGACCTTGCCGGCACACCAGTTTCCCAAGCCCAGCCTGTGGATCAGAGCATGGGAGATTAGCTACACATGGTCTCCATCAACATAATCACGCTGGTGAGATGCCTGCGTGTCATCATATGCGAGCTGGTTAATAAAAACTGGTGTGATAAAAATAAACAGTAAAGCGAGAGTTTGGTTTTCGATCCAGCCTTTCAATCTGTGTTTGGGAGAGAACATTCACAGGACTCTTCCTCCCCGTAACATGCATGCATAGCTTTCATTAGCCTCAGTGAGAAGAACATGTGTACAGGGAGGACCCCACAGTAAGGTAATGGAAGTGGACGTAACTTTGGCAGCTTGTGATATGAGAGCATGGAGCAACTCTGGTTACTCGGCTTACAGGAAATGACGGGATCACTTTGTAGGGGAGACACATACACATTTATGTATGTGTATATGCATATGCATGTGCATATGCAATGCTTATATGATAAATGCCCAAGGAGACCTGAATGAAAACAGAGAATACAAAATGAATGTAAAATAAGGAAAGGAGAACTGTGTGTGTGTGTGTGTGTGTGTGTGTGTGTGTGTGTGTGTGTGTGTTGAATATAATGCAGAATTGTGCGTTGATTTCTAAAAAAACAAAGATAGAAAACAAAGACAGAAACTTCAAATATCCTGGACTTGACCAAACAAAGATAAGACTTGGAAGTTCATCTTATCTATTTCAGATATTTCAGAAAGAACAAGTTGGGATCCAGGATGCTCTTAAGATTCCATGGAAGCTGGGTTCATGAACCCTTTGGGCATTTCATCCAGTGGGTACCAGCTACTGGAATTTCTGTAGTGCCCCTTCCTTCTTGCATGTAACCATGGCAAGCACTGTGAACTACCCCTGTCCTTTGTGTCTTCTCTATGTGATGCTAACAGACCAGGCTACCAACACTTAAGAGGGCTTGCTGTTAGTTTCCAGTTAGAAAACAGTCCGTGAGCAGTCTTGACAGCCATGCTCTGTCAAGAAAAAGGCAAGAGAGCTCCTGTTTTGATGAGTACCGTCCTCTATTACCAGAGGCTCTGGCATGTGGCAGCAAGGGGCTACTTAACTAATGACAGTATCCTTACTGTCTGCAGCTGAGTTCCAGAACCGGTGCAGAAGTGTTTGGAAGCACTGGGAGGTATTGGTACCCTTTCGGAAGTGTTCTTGAGCCTGAGATCAATGATCATTTTTGACACAATTTTTTAAAAGTGTCCTCATCGATGATGACTTATTGTTTCCACGGAGGGTGTTGATGGAACACTCTAAACCTGCCTCTTAAGGATGGAGTTCCCCAATTTGATGGTGAGAGGTGATTTGAAGCAAGCATCCTATCTCCTTTCCTTTGTGGCAGTTTGGGGAGGAGGAAAGTGAAGTGCTATGATCGGTGACAGTTTCTTTGACTTGCTGTGCGCCAGGCACTCTACTGGGTACCCCCTCAAAGACGTTATCTCACCAACCCTGAGAGCAAACCTCCATGGTGGTGGTGGTGCCCCTTATTAACGTAAGGAGGTGAGGTTTTGAAGATACCAACCAACTTGCCCAAGACCACACAGATAGAGAGTGAGTGGCTAATTGTGATGTGCCATAAAACTCGTGGGCCTTTCAAGCCTTATCTGCTTCTCTAATAGAGAATGGCAACTTTCTCCTTGCTTAAGAGATGACTCAGTGAGGTCCCTGTGAGGTACTAACAGGATGTGAAATGCCTATACCAAGGAGAGGTTCTTTCACTCTACCATCATTAGTCAGCATGCCAGGTGCTGTCCGTCTACACTCCCGAGCAAAGCCCCTTGGGGCTCTTTCCATTTTTAAGCATACCAGCTCACAATTGCCAGCACCTGCATCTCCCTGTCAGAGGGCTGCCCTTAGGCTGAAAGGGGGCCTGTTCTGTGCACACAGACAGCTCAAAGTGCTTGGAAATTTATGTCCCCCTGGAGACAATAGCTGACAGGTCTGGAGGCATAAATATGAACTTGCTTTTCCCTGTACAGGACTCTCTAGGTATGACCTGTATAGACTCTAGAACCCCATCTGCTGGACTAAGCCAAGATTCCTCCCCCCCCACCCGCCGTGGGATACTTGGATAATGTACCTTTGTTATTATTGGCCTCCATTTAATAGTCACTATGTTCTCTAGTATAAAAGTGAAGTATTAGGCATAATCTTACTGGCTTAAAAAGGTAAGACAGACAGGTGGACCAAGGTTCATGTAGTTGAAAACCTTTGCTATGATCAGAAACACTAGGTTTTCTCATTCAGATATCTATGGATTACCAATCAAAACAAATGAGCTATTGTGGGGGGGGGGGACCACAACTAACCTGTAAGACATATTTCCTGCTTCTGGAGATGGTCAAACACTGAACCTGCCTCTTGAATTCAAAGGGAAATAGACAGCTATCCCAGTTGCTACAAGATGGTATGATTATCTGTGGCAACTGAAATAATGAGGTTGCTTTGCTCATAGAGCTGAGTTCAGGATTTGCCTGATAATGTCTTTACCTCACTTTCCTACTCTATAAAATCAGGGTAAAATGAAACCGACCCCAGCTGGTGTGAATCTAACATGATATACAATACATCTGGGTTCCCTAACATCGAGAAGGGCTGCTTGTTGGCTTTCAGAGCTTAGAAGCCAAATGGATCCTTAAGGTCCTTTTCAGGTCTGCAACTTTGTCTCTTTCTGTCTCAACCAAAGGTCTGATACTGGAAGACAGACCCTGTGTGTATTGTTACCAAGCATATAAACACCAAGGAGAGGTGGCCAGAAGGTACCACCAGCAAACCCTGGGAGGGTGAAAAGTTTGTGGACATGTGCATCACTAAAAGCGATTGCCATGTACTGGTTCTAGAGAATATTAGTCTTTTCAATGACACGTCACATAGTCATGTCATTTGTTGAGCTTGTCTTATAGGCCAAACACTGTGCTAAGTACGTCTTATACCCAACCATATTTAATCCTCACAATGATCATTTGAAGCAGCCATTGTCCTAAGTAATAGAGGACACTGAGTCTCAGCAAAGTTAACGGTTCCACGATCAAGTAATTGGAGCAATATCTAGACCAAAGTCTCCATGACCCCAACTGCCACCACCCCCACCACTATACTCCATTCCATGAAGAGAATATGTCTCTCAAGAATTTTGATTCCTCTACCTACAGTAAGAATTTGTCCTGGGAAGAGGAAGTACATGCATCAGTCTACAGATATGTACTAGGCCTAAGTAGCTTCAGTTCTTCAGAGGAGAAATAAGAAATCCAACAAGGTGATTGAAATAAAGAGATCATTTCTCCCCAAGAGTAAGTTTGTAAAACTCTAACAATACCTTAGTTTAGCATCCCACCCATGACCTTGGGAGGTAAGGAAATTTAGCTCTATAAAGAAAAGCTGCCCAACATTTCCAAACAACCATTTATAACCTGTAAATTCTCTGAAGTGGTCCCCTAGCAATGAGCCGACTGGCAGCCTTCTTGGCCTTTAATTTCTGCAGACTGCTGGGGTCGGGGAGGTAGGGGGTGCCATGAAATACAGATGTGGGAGAGGATCTGAGGCCTTTCCAATTTTCCCAGCAAGCCCCTAAGGTAGGGAGCGCTAAAGGAAATCCTGAAAGACCCACAAGAAGATCTCTTCACTCCATTACCCCGCCCTCAAAAGGCTGTGCGCATGCCAGGGCTTGCTAGCAAGCTGATGGAACAGCCAGGGGCCTCTGGTGGAGAGGCCCACACCCCCATTGATTCAGCTCCTGCCTCCTGCTGAAAATCTGGAGAATGTATATAAAAGTCCTGTCCTTATTTTAGTTCAGAGACCAGGTGTTTCTCTGGTGACTTCTTAGACCAGTGGTTCCCACAGGACCCCCTGTGAACCTAATGCAATTTTCGATAAAGAAGAAATAATTCTTGTGAAGGAAGCTATACTCTATTCAAACATTTGAGTAATAACGGTGAGGTTTGGGAAGAAGTAAAGCCTGTGTTTGTAATAAGAATGAGTAAGGGTGGAAGAGAGGGCTTGTCTTCTTCTTCTTCTTCTTCTTCTTTTTTTTTTTTTTTTTTTTACATATTTCAGTTAAGACAAAGAACTAGTATTAAGATAACCACAGTCCAATTCCCTGCCCTGTGCTCCCCTGTCAGGAATCCATTCTTTTTTATGATGCCATCTGCGTAGCTGGAGGTGATATTGGAATGCATAAATCTCTTGTGAGCCACAAAACGTTAAGCTGCCGTTGTCCTCATAATTTCATTATCTCAGTTTCTGCCCTAAAACGTTTAACACTAATTGAACACCCGAGGTTTTCCTGTGAGTTTATTTTCTGAACATTATTGAAGTGCTGTTGATAAAAGTCAGAATTTATGGAGTCAGCACTCTTTAAAATGCCATGATAGATTTGAGCAGAAATATATATATATATATATTAAAGCAGGAATATCTTTTATGACTTTGCCTGGAATTTCAAAGTCTTTCAATCATTCTACATTATAAAGCTGTCGATTTCAAAGTGCATTCTGCAAGGACCAAATTACTTCACCAAACTCAACCTTTACATCTGCAGGTCCAGGCTGGACACATGGGGCTATCAGATTCAGCTATATTTCAGCCTGGCTCTCTATGTTTATTTGTTCCTGATTAAAAATACTTGACTTCTCTCACCCACTCTCTCTTCCAGGCTGCCCAGAAAAAATGTTAATATTAGCAGTGGTTTCACTAATGACAATCCATTCTTCTTCTCTGAAAGAAATGCATTTGCATGAGTCAGAGCGATCAAACATCCTTTAGTCCTTTAAGAAAAGGAATGGTTTCCTGTACATTTTTTTTAAAAAAAAAATCATGGTAAAGAGTAGCCATGTGCTAAATCTATCTCTTGGATATTGTTTGCAATTCAATTAATTTCACATGCCTCTGTCAGAAAGTAATTTAGTTCAAAAATGAGTTATGATCAGTGTCTCTTTTGGATTTGTATTAATATTTATGCATCCACATGCATGCAAAAATTACCCACACTCACAAACAGACACACAGTTTACGGTATGCAATTCACAGGCAGAATCTTCACAAAGCAGAAGACTGCATCCTGGCTCCAAAAAATGAAGGAAAAACTTAGAGTTAAGTGTCCATCTCCCAGTTAAAAGAAGTTGCTCCTGGTTACCATGGTAACTGCCAACAGACTGGCATTTTCTGTTATTATTGTAATTGGGAAAGCAAAGAATCTATTTTTAAATTATAAAGCGTGGAAGGAACTGTGCATCTCAAGTGGGTCCCTAACCTGGCTGAGAAGGAAATACAACAGATATTTGTCCCACCTGGGCTTCTGACTTCATTCTCCTAGACCAAAAGATGGCCTCTGAAGGGCTACGCAAGGGTAAATTGTTTGTCCTGATCCCCAAACTACAGCAACGGCGAAGCAATACAGTGCAATGCTTCCAATTTGGCCTGAAAATGAGTTTTAAAATAAAATTCAAAGCTGCTTTCACAGGTAAAACATGACTAAAACCTGTGGGGTGTTCTTTTGTTTGTGTGGAGTCCGTATGTCTCATAACACATACCCAGTCTGTGCCCTCTACTACCACTTACCACCATCTACAAGGAACAGGTTATTCACTCATCTCTCCCTGCACTCACTAGTTCCCTCTTTGATTTGTTTTTCTTTCTGTGCAGGAGGAAAGCTGGAAAGAAAAAGTCCAAATTGCTAACAATGGGCAACGCCAAGTGAACTTAACTTTTATGCTTCAATGTAAAATATAAGATTTCTGCCATAAATGCACACTTCTTTCATAATATGAAAAGCAGATATAATTTTTTTTTAAATATACTGTACTTCCCATTGGGTTTAAATGACTTTCTACCAGAAATAAAATCTCTGCAAAGCTCAAACAGAATCACAGCACTACATATCAAAATGTACATGATAAAGCTGAGATGGTTCTTAAAGGGCTATTTCTCAACTTAATCATTCTATCAGAATATTAAAAGTAGAAATGAATGACCTAGGAATCTGGTTTTTGTTTTTGTAAGGATGAGTTATTGATGGAAGATATTTAAAGGGTATTTCTTTCAAAGATGTCTATCCTGGTATTTCCTGTGCACAGCAATCAAATGCTGGCCGCAGAGGTTTTCTCTATGGTGGAGTTCCCATATGTGTACTAGTATAACCGGTGTTTCGAGCAGCTCCAACAGGCATGGTTTGGTCAGCCATCCCAATGCACAATTCAAGAAACTGATAATGGTGGAAAGCCAGAAAGGAGATGTAACCAATGTATATAGGAAGGATGAACAGCTAAAGGGACCCAGTGATCCTAAGTCTATCTTTGCAGTACCCACAGCTTGATGTTTTAGGAAAGGGAGAAATGGGGCAGACGGGGTGGGGGACCAAGAGGTATTCGCAACTAAGCAGTCCTGGTCAAAGTGTGGTCTGGCCCATCATTACCTCAGTTAGCTGGTCTGAGGATGTTCTTACTGCTTGCGGGGACCACCTACTTCTCCAAAGCTAATTATTCCTGCTCCAGGGAGCCCTTGCTTTTCCTCTGAGTGTCTGTTGGTTCTGCAGATTTAAGGCAACACACTTTGGGAGTCTGGACAGGATATCCTAAAACACGGACAGTAAGATGCCTGTGACTCTTCTGTTTGCACCTTCAGTTTTTAAGGGAAATGAGTTGGGTCAGGTACCACTGGTTTCCAGAGAGACAGACCTTGAGTGATGAACACGCCTATGTGCATAGGTAGGTAAGTGGGGACCCAGAGCAAGGGAGATGCAAGTAAAAGGAAGATAGAGAAGCTAGATTTTAATCTTGAGTTTAGTTCCCTTATAATCTTAGTGAGGAATCAATACTTTTTGGCTAAAGCAGTTTCTAAGTGATTTATATGCTAGAGATTAATAACAAATATGATCTCTACATTTTTCATATGTATAGGCCCTTTCCATAGCCTGAGTTCTTATACATTGCCTAATATTTTAAGAAGGCATATAGATAGAGAGACATAAATTCTCTTCATTCAAATGGTTCATCTATACTGGGGTATCACCGGCCTACACTAAGATAAAAGGGATAAGGCCCATGTTGTCTCTAGTATGAGCTCCCCCTCATGTATGACAAGTGACATCTGAGCATAATTCTTAGAATTTGGTCGCTTATCTCTAATGTATGTGAATATTGAAAACTCATTAAAATGTCCCTTCGATTTTTATGTCCACCACCACGAATCCTTACATGACTATTGAGAAACTGTGTGTTAGTTATCAGTTACCAACAAGTGACCACAGCCTATTGGTTTAAAACCATGGGCATTTATTATTCCTCACTTTTCGTGGGTCAGGATTCTGGGTGTGGCTTCCTGGGTCCTCTGCTATATATTTCTCTCATGGGCTTCTACCTAGACGTTATAAGGCTGGCGTTTCATCTCCAAACTCAAGAGGAGGCTCTCCTTACAGTTTCATGCCATGGCTAGGAGCTCCCAGTACTTTATAGCAGTCCTTTCTTCTCTGATAGTTTAGTGGCTAAAGGAGCCCCCAGTTCTTGGCCCAACAGGGCTCTTTCAACATGTGATTTTTAAAGTTAAAGCCAGGAAAGAAGAGTCCACTAGCAAAATAAAATCTCAGTATCATGAGGTCAATCAATCATGGAAATAATAAACTCTGTCATATCTGCTATGTTCTGTTTCTTAGAACCCAGTCATTCGGTCAGCCCCAAATCAAGGGACAGAACTATCCAAAGGTGTGGGTCCAGGAAGCGAAAATTTTTGCTGCGTCCTTGAAGAGATGTTTCCCTTCCCGCTGTAAGAACAGCCATAGGATGAATGTGGTCACCTGGAATACAAAGACATTTTTGTGACTTACGTAATGTGTCCTGGAGCCCACACAATTTGTCCTGAGTGGTGGACAAAGCCTCCTAAAGAGGAAGTTATAGCTCCCCCAGCAAACATGGTTGCCACGTTCCTTGGAGCTGGAGGGGAGTTTCTTTGGCGTGATGGAGTGATGCAAAGCAGCTGGGCTGCCATGATGACGGAGCAGCTGGTTGCCAAAGCAGGGGCTACATGGCTGACAGCTGCCACTCAAGGCAGCCAGGAGTTTTAAAAAAAAATGGTCTGTCATCTGTCATTCAAAGGGCCCAACACCCACGCCAGACAGCTAGACAGTTTTATTCATTCACAGAAAGAAAGAAAAAAAATCAAAGGCTACAATAAAGACCTAGGAAATTAACATTCTTAACAAAGGTTAACAGTGTTTAGCCCCTAGGCAAACATGACTTAGTGAGTGTTGGGTCCCTCTGATCTGTCACGTAAGAATTACTAAAGACTTCCCCACATTCTTTATTCATATATATGTTAAATTTTTCCCATGTGACCTCTGACATGTACCCTAAGGATATGGAACAACAGGAGACTTCCCCACATTCCTTGCATTTACAGCATTTCTCTCCATTGTGCCTGCTTCCAGAACTCTTTAAACAGGAGGCACAACAGCAGGCCCACCACATTCCTTACGCTCCAGAGACCTGTGTTTAGGTAGGCTCTGCCGTGATTCTTAAGAGATGAAGGACCGGTGAAGGCTTTCCCACACTGCAGCAATGGAATTTTACAGCAGTGAGGGTTCTTAGCACAGTAAAATTTGGGAAGGAGTTGGTTACATTCATTACTTTTATAGAGACGCTCCAGTTCAAGACTTCAAATGTCTCTCTTTGTTTTGGGCTGAACTTTAATGCCATGTTATTCCCAATTTTCTCCTGCAAGGGAGAACCAACCAAGAGTCATTCCTTAATGCTCTATTTTCTGTTCATTGAAATTTTTTTTCTCTATGAATATCCTGCTGAGCAACTAACACGGGGTTTTAAATTGAATCCACAATCTACCGTAACCAGGCTCCTAGAGCATTTTTCCCCCATCATCACCGCTACGAGCGCTCCTTTGAGAAGAAGCCAGCAAATCCGATTCCTTCTAAGTCAGTTTCAAAACCACACCTTAAAGATCATCAAGTACATTTGCTGGCTCAACTGTTCAGAGGTTTTTTGGGGTATCAGCCTTAAAGTCCGAAGGAGAGAGGGCAGATGGTAGAGTTAGGTTAGGGCCACCTGGAGCAATTTGAAGTTGATTGTAAAAAGTGTGTGACACTCAGGCCAACAGAGAAACTGTGGTTTTTACTTTGCAATAATGTTCTTGTACTCACTTTTAAAATCTTCTATTATGGGTTGGGGATTTAGCTCAGTGGTAAAGCACTTGCCTAGCAAGCGCAAGGCCCTGGGTTTGGTCCTCAGGTCCGGGTGGGGGGGGAATAAATAAAAAAATAAAATCTTCTATTACAACTCAGATGGGTTTATTTTTTTTAACTGACATATGTGTTTATGCCCCCTATTGATTTTGTTCTATCCATACCTTTCTTAATTCTTGTCATCATTCTTGGGGATTATACCAAGCTGTTACAGTTGAGGAACTCAGGTAAGGCATCACGGAATCCTCATCCTAGTGATCTCTTCAGAGACACTGGATATGTAAATAGACAGTGGCCTGAACACACGTGTCAGAACTCTCACCCATAATGTCTGCAGACATAGTTCCAGAAAGCTAATCTCCACCAGCAATTGGCCCCACATGAGCAGGACTAGGCCAGTCGCTGCCAGCTTCTCTATTTTCCCCCCCATTCCTCCAACTCAAGATCAACAGAGAAAGCCAAGAGTTCTGCATAAACCAAATAAAATAATACATACCACTTTAAATTAGGCTTCCCCATGCCCAGTGACCTCCAATGACACCAGACTGTAGGAGCAAAGGAGTACCTTCTCTTTCCACTGCTAAGTATATGGCCGAGGCACATAATAGAGATAAATGAACCAGAGAAAAGTGTATCATTTGTGGGACATGGGGACCTTCGTAATGAAATGAAGACTTAAAGGCATAGGGAAATGTATATTTTTGTGCTTGGGTCTCACGAAGAGGTGGGAGGTCTAGAGAAGTAAGACTGGACCAAGTAGATATGACCTAATGGTAGTAAGCTGGTCCAGGTGAGCTTGGCAAGGTGTGTCCATTGAGATTTGTCTCCGTATCCCTGTGTCTTCAGACAAAGGATGGCCCTTTCCTCCAAGTACAGGAGGTTTAGCTCTAGAAGGAGCATGCTCTCACCCACTTCAGGGTGGAAGGGCAAAGGAAATGTGAGTGGCTTCCTTGGTCTATGGCTTTCTCACACACCAGGATGCCTTATTCGGAGATGGCTTATCCTGAAGCCCACCGATATCTAAAGGCTTCCCGGAAGTCCTGGTCCGGGCCAACTTTTGGGACTCTGCCAACATGCAAGGGATGGCGACTAAATCCTTAGCTATGAACTCTAAATAAGTGCCCGCCGGTGTCGCACCCCTCCTTCCCTCTCTCTCCTCCCTTCCCTTATTTCTATGGTTTACTTATTTGAGACTAAATTTATTCCATGTGTATATGTGTGTATGCACATATGTGCATGCCATCACAGGCACATAGAGGTCAGAGGACAACTCGTGGGAGTCGAGTCTCTCCCTCCAGCATGTAAGTTTCAGAGATACTGGGCCTGAAGGAAAGTGTCTGTACCCTCTGAGCCGTTCACTCTCTTGTTTGTTTATTTATCTCTACAAATGAAAATACTGATGGTTCAGATCCCTTCATCTTGGGTAGCTCTCCTCACAGCCGAAGGAAATAATAAACCTCAGATTTAGGACAATTGCATCTGTTTTACAAAGTAACATGACTGCAATATTTCACTATGTTAATAATTAGACAAAGAGGAAAGCGCCACAGAAGCAGGTAAAGCTCTTTATCATCCTGCTTTCTCTTCCCATAATATCTTATATTTTATGTAGAGATATGGAGATAGTTGTTTTAAATTTCAGGACACATGGGGGTTTTTTGTTGTTGTTGTTGTTATTGTTGTTTTTGCTTTTCCATTCAGGACTGAAGTAATAACAAAAGTCATCATTTACGGAGTACTTCATGTATGCTAGGCAGTGACCTACGGCTTGCACAGAACCACGGTGGCCCTATGCAGAGGATGCTGCGGTCTCACCTCGCTTTCCCAGGTGGGCGAACAGGACAGCAAGGCAGAATCCTGTAGCTGACATACCAGGAACCAGGACTGGGTCTCTCACCATCTTGCTTTAGAGAAGCAGTTCCCAACCTATGGGTCATGACCCCTTTGGGAGTCAAACAACCCTTTCACAAGGGTCGTCTAAGACCATCGGGAAATGCAGATGTTTACATTATGACTCATGACAGTAGCACAATTGCAGTTATGAAGTAGCAATGAAAATATTTTTATGGTTGGGAATCACCCCAACATGAGGAACTGTATTAAAGGGTAGTAGCATTAGGAAGGTTGAGAACCACTGCTCTAAAACTTTGCCCTGCCCACTGCGTTTCTCGGGCCACTTGAATTATGCCACACTTTGTTTTTATTAGTCAATTGTGTTTTGCTGTGGCACCAAGGACACTTCCAGTACAGAGCAGCATTCCTAGGTTTTCACCTCCTCACTCCTGGATGTATTGATGAACCAGCCTGCCCCCGTCTTAGGTTTGAAAGTCATCTTATAGTAAAGACAAACCCAGGTTCATTTCTGTTTGTGATTAAACCTGTTTCTCAAGGATTGGGCTATGCCCCACCTGTAACCTTAACTACAAATGGTTCTGTACTGCCTGTTCCAGAAAATGGCAACCATGTCTTTGTTCAAGAAGTTGCTGTAACCATCTTGCAACCTTACCTTTGTTTCACAAAGTTGTTATGACCATCTTGCTATGACTACCTTATGCCCAACTTGCAATCATGTCTTTGTTTCAGGAGGTCATTAGGACTAATTTGTTCTGCTCATATTCTATTCCTATAACCCTGCCTATTTTGCCTGCCAAATCTCCCACTTGGAAACCCCCTACCACTGAGCTGTAAAAACCTTGTCTTCCTCATGTCCAATGCTGACCTCTTGAACCTCACCTTAGGGGGAGGCAACCTTTGTACGTGAGTTAAAAAAAAAAAAAAAAGCTTG
>CABHPQ010170498.1:0-40897 GCA_902168405.1 Peromyscus aztecus
TCCTATAAACAAAGACCGCCTTTCTCTTAGCAGAAGTGGAGGAGGAATGCCCCTCCTGCCTTCACTGCCATGTCATCTTCGGCCTCCATAAGAATAACTCAACACTGTTCTTGAAAATCTAAAACCTCATCCTCCTCATAAATACTTACCTATCTCAATTTGCCTATATTCTACCTAATTCTACACAGACTCAAACTGTTAAGTATGCCACAAGGCCAGGCTTTACGGTGCATGCTTTTAATCCCAGCACTCAGGAGGCAGAGGCAGATGGCCCTGTGAGCAACAACAGTGAGACCCTACAGGGAGACCCTGTCTCAAAAGAGCCAAAAACAAAACAACAAAAGCAAAGAACCCAAGTAAAGATCTACCATGTCTTTCTTGGAGTAGATAGTACCTTTCATTGTTCAGTAGCCTACTGAATTTTCCTACTTCCTCTTGCACAAGGATTCTTCCGGAATGCCCTTAGCATTTTCTTTAAATGTAAATTAATAACTACATTCTGCAAAGATTTTGACTAAAATAATGGGTTAATTTGTAGAGAGCTGATGTCTTTATGAAATTAATTTACTATTCAAGAACAAGATACAGCAGCAGGCAAAATCGCTCATTGGGAAAGGTACTTGTCTCCAAGCCTGACAACCTGAGTTCAAGCCTGGTAGGAGAGATCAACACTTGAAAGAGAAGCAACACTGACCTCCCACCCTATGCCATACATATACAAAAAGAAGTTAACGTTAAAAAAGAACAAGGCATGAGTTTTCAGTACATAAATAATAAGTATATCTCAGACTTAGTTATTTCACAGTCCGTGTTAGGATTCTATGGTTATGAATGTTTTCACTAATTAATAATATGCACAAATATTAGCTTCATATGATCATCTTTAATTTTGAACTGCTATTTAATTACATTATGCAGCTGTTTTTAATACTTCTGTGATATACTGTTCTACAAAATAATAATCTTGCAAGTGTCCCAATATTTATAACAACTCTTTATGCTTTATTAATGGATCATTTTCAGTGAAATGCACAGATCATAAGCGTGTTATTTGATAAAAATTGACATACTTATACACAGGTAAATCACAGCATGATAAAGACAACAAATATTTTCATCATTCAAAAGTTAAAGAATGGGTTGGGGATTTAGCTCAGTGGTAGAGCGCTTGCCTAGCAAGCACAAGGCCCTGGGTTCGGTCCTCAGCTGGGGGTTGGGGGTGAGTTAAAGAACAAGCAAGAGGAAACTTCAGAGAGATTAAGATAGCTGCTGGTGATGGGGTGTGAAATGAGCATGTGGCAGTAGGGAGGCTGGCTGGTAGCCATATCAGGAAGCCTCTTTTGTGCTTTCTCAGTGGCCATTAAAGCTACTGACACCATTTAAATCTACATTTCATCTGCATTTGTATTTTCGTAACTTTTATGCTCTACTGCTTGAATAAGAATGTTAAAGTTTATGATTATGAGATTATAAAGAACAGTACAGTGAGATCCCAGGAAACACAGGCAGGAAACAAGGGTGGAGCAAGTATGTCTCTACTCCAACACATGCACCCTCCAGTAATCTCTGATGCCTGGTGTACAGACTGCAGTAACTAGCTGTGTCTGCTGCTGTGTTCATTTTACAGTTACTTTGCATTTCTCCTTTTTTCTCTTCTCTTCTACCCAAGCCATGGTGAATAAAAGAACAGGGACTGAGGTATAAGATGGTTTGGCTTCACTTTTGTAGAGCACCAACTCTCTTCTCTGACTGATCAGACAAACAGGAGAAAATGTGCAGACAGACCTGAAAACCTACAGTGCACCATTCCTTAAGTCCTCAGGATCACACAAGCTGTCCCAGAACTTCTTCCAAAGAGGAAGCTGTGGATGGATTACTACTGAAACAGTGCACTCAGCACAGTGTCTGGGACACTCCAAGTGTTGCTAAATATTAACAACCACCAAGTGTTCAGCCAAAGCCAAAGCCAATACCAGACGAAGTCACGGTATCAAGAAGATGAAAACTAGAATGCTGTTCTTAAAATTTTAAATCCATACACATGTGTCGATGTGACCCACAGGAACACGGTGAGCCCTAGCAACTCTACTTGAGAACACAGGTTATGTGTTTTAATGGTCTGTCTCTAAGTACAAGACCTTCAGCAAGTTATGTTACTTCTCTAGGCTCTGGTGTCTTCACCTGGACACTGAAAGAGACAGCATGTACTTACTTTTCAGGATTGAGAGCAGAAATAACTGACAGCCTAAGGTCAAGTACACAGCAGAGATCTGGAATTTTAACTAACAGAGTTAAATGCTTCATATTTGGCAATTTTCTCTGAAAAGGAAATATATATACATTTTATATTTTAGTCCAATTCTTTTCTGGACTTTTATAGATGAACAATTCTCTCCTTAGCAACAGTAAAGCAGTGAGAAAATGTCCAGAATAAGTGAAACTGATAACAGTGTCTTCCACATGAAAGCAGAAGACAAAGTAGAATAAAAACAAGTCAAGTGGACCAAAATGTTTACCAGTCTCTTCCAATCATGAGATACAGACTTGAAGAGAAAAAAAAAGAGACTTATTTAGTCAAATTAAAAGATAAAAGATTTCGCTGATGTAGAAAATAAAATTCCAGAAGCAAGGCTGTGTGTGTGTCCTCTATTGGGCCAATTTCCACACTGATGTCAATGTGAGACCTTGTGCCAACTTGTCCTGTGCAGAGGGTCTAGAGAGAGCCTTTTCTTCTCAGGCTGAATTACTTAAGGACAGGCAGACTCAGAATGACCAACAGCAGTGAGATACTATAAACTTTGGAGTATAATTATCATAATAACTTGAATGGACATAGGAAAGCAAATGATCAAAATCACGCGTCCATACTGGTAGCAGTGTTACTGCTCTGGATGGAGCATATTAAACTACACATGGAGTGCGTGAAAAATAGTTAAATATGAACGATTTCTAGTTAAATGTAACATTAGAACTCCAAATCACTCAGATGTTCTTAGAGACCATCATGAAGAAAAAGATAGTCTAAGAGAAAACTAGAAATGCCACGAGATAACTGGACAAGAAACTATTCACACTCCCCCTGTAAATAGAGTGAGAATTGGCACAAAGGGTTGCCAGTCAGATCTTATTCATACTCAGTGCAAAGCAGTTATTAAGCATGCACAGCCACGTACAGCTTCTACTGGTTTCTATGTTACTACTGTGCTAACAAAACCCTTACCGTATGGTGAGCTCCAATATTTGAGCAAGTCTATCATGAAGCAAATTTGCCTGCAAAGGAGAAAAAAGAATGTTAAAGATTTCTTGTTTTCCAGACACCCAGCAGACAAAGCACAACTGTAACCATGAGGCTGATAAACAGACTGTTTTAATGCTCTAATTTGTAATATCTATTGGAATTTAATATAGGCCTTCTCCCCACACCCACCCTTTCAAGTTCTATAGCCACAAGTTGAAACACCAAAAAATACCCATAGCAAAATCACCAAGAACCACTGGAAACAAAACAAATCAGAACAGAACAGAAAGCAAGGACTGTCATTCACCCAGATTAAGATCTGCCATGTCCATCAACATCACATAAAGAAATTCTTTAAGTTTAGTAGCTCTGCCTTCAGAGGCTGGAGCCATGATATGCCTAAAGCCTGTGTCCTACCAAAATGAGCTCCAAAGAGCAATTCCCCACCCACTGTCCACCAACGCACTCACTTTGGATTCACACTGTGCTGCTATTTCTTCAAAAGGTGCTTTCTGAAACTTCTCTATCACAAGACGTCTCTTTTCCTTTTCTTGTTCTTCCATTCCATTGGTGTCTGTAAGAGCCGGTTAAAGAAAGAGTGTCATAAAATATGCCAAAGACCACGGGAGCCAATGCTCTATAATCCCTAACATAAGAGTGATTAAAGGGCTACTTATATAGTGAAAAAAGCAAAATACATCAATATTCTTTAAGTGTTTCATTTAATACTAGATAACACAAATATTTGGAAAAAAATTAAATCTAAGAGTTAAAGCTCTGAAACACAATGCCTACTTTCATAGAATTCCCAACTCTTACTAAATAATACACACACATACACAACAAACACACATAAAGATATACACATGCATAAAGCTACAAACACACATGTGCACACACGCATACTGACATATACAGGGGAGAACAGTAACTTACCAGAAATCAAAGGGCTACCAGGGCTTTTCTGAATAATTCTTTTATGTCTAACTATGCTGCCCTTGTACATACAGAGGCACTAAATATTTGTTAAAGTGCATCTTGATCCCAGTGAATAGAAAACTAAAATACAGCTGGGGCGTTAAGACCCAATGTGTCTGAGTCTTACAACACGAAGGGAAACTTTTTTATCTTAAGGCCATGACGGTCTGGACAAAGTTTGTTAGATAGGAAAGAACAAATGTCTACCTTGTTTATACCACTGTGTCTGCTTATGTGTTCACACATGTGAGAATTTAAAAAGCTTAAACAACGTATTTAAACAAAGGATCCATTTACATAGAGACCAACAGTATTTTTCCTTTACTTTCTTTTCATGTTGGATCTGCTTATCCTGTCATCTGAAATTGAGTACCAAGGCGGAAATGAGATGTTAGGAGAGCTAAAAAGTGCTCCCCAGCTCACCAATTGCTTTCTTCAGTGCTTCAAAGGTGATTTCTTCAGTGTTGCTAACCTAAAGGGAGTGTAAGGAGAACAAAGAGTCAAGAAAATTAATATAATTAATATTCTTACCAACGTACAAGTAACCTAAACATTTTCACAATAATTTTTTTCCTTCTTTTGATTGGCTTGATCTGAGGTTTTATTCTAAACAGCAGATGATCTGCACTCCTTCCCTGGCCATAGCAATGGCATACTACAGTGGCTTCCTGACTGCACATGGATGGGCATTAGCCTAGCAGAGTAGGCAGCACCTCCACACCCTTGGATGAGGCATGGCCTCCAGGGTTTGATGGGCCACACGACACCCAGTGACTGATCTGTGCTTGGTAAGGGGAAGACGCTTTGAAGCAATCAAGGCTGATTACATTTTTTTAGCTATGTGGTATATAAGAACTAACCATTAAAGAGCCTTTATAATTTTAGTACTACAGGCAGGGTATAAATCAAGCATGAAATAACCTAAGATTTTAAATGGTCAAAAGAATAGGCTGCAGAGATGGCTCAGTGGTTAAGAGCATTTGCTGCTCTTGCAGAGGACCAGTTAGAATCCCAGCACCTACATGGTGGCTCATATCTGTCCTTAACTTTTGTTCTAAGGGACTCATCACCCTCTTCTGGCCTCCTCTGGCACCAGGCATACATGAAGGCAAAGCATTCACACGCAAAAAAATAAATGAAGCTTTCAAGGAATTACTATATTGAGAAGTATTCACCCTAAAACAAGCATATGCTGGATTTTCTAAGGCACAACCACCATTTTTTTACTTCCTATAAATACCCTTTACCTTGGTGCTCTCAGATCTCTTGCTTTGAAATATGTACAAAACTATAAAATTAAATGTTTTATGATTTTTAAAAGTTAGTACTTTGTGATTAAAAAAAATGGGCAGTGGTACTTTATAAGGTACCAAAACATTTCCACAAAGAGCAATAAATGGTTACTATAGTATCTCTGAATAAAAGTTAAGCAATGATATGATACACGAGTACTTGCCTGGCACTTCGGTCATCCCTAATTTTAGCTCATGAGCGTCTTTTGCTAAGTCTAAGGCAGCAAGACTAACGAAAGCAAGACTGCGTGTTCTGCACCTTAGCGTCTCTTAACAAAGGCTTTAGCTGGAAGTCAAGCAGCAAGAGTTCCGCTACCTCAGCTTTGCTACCGAGGGTCACATTTCTAGTTGAAGTCAGATTAAACTTTGGAATCTTCAGTTGCATTCTAGATATTTGGAGCAGACATACAAGATTAGGCTCTGGCTAGTCATTTGCACCTATGAGCAATCTAGCACTAGCATTTTTATGAAGTAAACAAAACTCACTATTCTTAGACTGGGCTAAATAGCTTCAGATTGAAAAAAGCAACCAAAAAACTATATATAGTACAGGACAAAGAATATGGGAAAACTTAAAACGCCAGTATTCTTGTTATATAAACTTTTACTGATTAATGCTGAAATAAATATTTACCAGTAATTGGAAAATAGCTAACTGTATGGATTTCTCCTGCCCTCGCTATAAACTACTTAGTTTTGCCTATAAGGCAATTCTGTTCTGTCTTTTGGCATTTGAACAACTAATATACAAAAAAGCATATTCCCCTAAATTTGAAACTCAAGCGTGCTCAAGTAAATATGACACTAAATTGTACTTATCAAACATTCAGTGTGTGATGTATGTGACTGAGGACCTTCAGCACACTGTCTTTGAAAAGCTAATGTATTAATGAACTTTTAATGTAATATTCAGAGTATCTTCCCCCTACAGTGTCTTCAAGTAAATATTTTTCAGCTTATTTTATAACAGACTGATTCTTTACAACAGTCAAGTGTCAAACACATTAATGTTGTTTTGTTTTTGTTTTTTCGAGACAGGGTTTCTCTGTGTAGCTTTGCGCCTTTCCTGGAACTCACTTGGTAGCCCAGGCTGGCCTCGAACTCACAGAGATCCGCCTGCCTCTGCCTCCCGAGTGCTGGAAAGGCGTGCGCCACTAGCGCCCGCAAACACATTAATTTTAAAACAAAAAAATAAAAAGATATAAAAACACAGCCATTAAAACATACTATATTCCTGATTAAAATTAAGTCTAGAAGCCAAGGCTCTAAGCAAATTGATTTACTTGAAAGGGTAACAAGAATAAATTCACACACATTGAAAGAGTGGGCAAGATACTCTTTACAAATAAGAAGTGTATATATTAAAGTGGCTTTGAAAAATGAGGTGGACTTGGGGGGAGAGTTTTAACCTCTTCAAGTACTCTGTGTGCATGCACATGTATGTGTGCACATGAATGGAGAGTGCAAGCATGCTCAGGCCACAAGTTGATATGGGGATGTCTTCCTCAATTGCTTCTCTACCTACCTGTCGGAGCAGAGGAAGCCTTGCGTGAATATGTAAGGAATGGACGAAGTCCTAAGTGGAAGTGTACTACCAACAAAGACCAATGCCTCAGACCCCTGGGAATTGGCCTTCCTTGGGTCAGGCTCAGGAAACTGGCAGTGTGTGCAAAAAACTAGCAACTGAAGTTCTTCGTTCTAGATAACCACACCCTGAGACTGCTCCCCTAGCTGATGGCTGAGGTTCTGGGTTATCCCTTAGTTGGTACTGGTACTGCTCCATCAGTGAAAACACAGCCCACTCAACCCCAGCTTTTCTGTACATCATACATCATCTATCCTCTCTTCACTCCCTCACTGTCCCAGTCAGGTTTCCATCTGAACAGCACTACCCTTTCCTTCTGCATGTTTGTGTGTGCACATGTATGCAGAATCCCTTATGTGTGTAGGGCCACTTGTGTACAGGTGTGGAAGCCCAAAGTTGATGTCAAATATCTTCCTTAATTACTTTCATTATGTACCGAGACAGGGTCTCTTGTTTAATCCTGATTTCATCACTTCCAGTTAGCTAGCTTGTCCTAGAGATTCTGTCCCTGACTTCTGAATGCTGGAATCACAGGTGGATGCCACCTCTACTGGCTTTTATGAGGTACCAGAGAACCCAACTCTGGTCTTCATGTGTACCTGGCAAGTGCTTTATCCACTCAGCCTTGTATCCTCTGTTCCACTTTCTTGTTTGAGACAAGGTCTCCTCACTGAACTTCAAGTTCGCCATTTGGGCTAGGCTGGCTGTGAGCGAGCCTCCAGGACCTCCCCATCTCAGCCCCTGGCTTGTCATGTGGGTGCTGGGGACCCAGAAGCTAAGCCCTCCTGCTTGCCTAAGTACTTTACCCACTAAGCTATCTCCCAAGCCCACTTCAATGCTCTTGAGCTCCACTAACAAGTGACTGATAAGACCAAAGAATTCTGTATAATGGAGAGTTGAATAGCAAAGAAGATCTAAGTTGTTTATTCCCTGACTGACAGAGGTTAGGAGCTAAGGGAATGAAAGCATGAATTCAGACAACTCAGTTTCCTACTTTCTTGTTTGGATATTTCTTTAATTATTTATATTGTATCAATGAGAAATAATGAAATAGCTGAGCTGGAAAACAATGTATAAATCATGAAGAGGAAGCTAAGTTGGGAGGCTAGCAATTGTCACTTTTCGTTGGCTGTCAAAAATTCTTTGTGTCAATCCAGTGCCGAGAGGACTGGCTGGTTTTTCTTTCTATGACTCCGCAGAGTACTCTCCTGTGCTCTCCCTCTCCGGAAGCAGGAGGAAAACATCAAAGGCATGACAGTGCAAGCAGCTGCAGTCCTTGAGCAGTTCGCGGAGATGGCTTAAGTCATATTCATAATAGCTAATATCCAAAATGACATTTTTTCCTTACACAGGAACTTTTGAAGTGAGGATTTGGCCTCGTGGAGGTGTAGAAATCCATCTGCCTTTGTACTTTATACTTCATAATTTTTAAAAAATAAAAAGGACTTAGAGAACTTAAGGGATCATGCATAACATATCATACTTAAAGTAAAACAAAATAGCTTTGCTTCTGTTTTATAGCTTTCTGTCATACAGAACTCCAATGCAAAAATCTAATAATATATATTAATTTTATGCATCTTGACAGATAGTTGAAATGAGTCCACAAAAATTAAAATACATTAATTTCTACTAACAATTTAGCTGACTTGGGGATAATTTAGATTTGTAATTTTTCCCATTTAAGGTGTGGAGGAAAATTTTTCTTCTAAATAATGACTACATTAAGACAGTTCTCCATTATAAACTTCCAGCAACTTACCACATCATCAGAAGGCACAATGTTGGATAAAATGTCCACCTGAATAGATACAGTATCTACAATACTTTTTCTCCTAGAAAGACGATCTTCATCTGAAATGAAAATTATTTTCTTCTATTATTTGTTAGTCAGAAATGTTATGTTGCATTTTAGTCATATCTATTTTAGATTGCAAGAAAATGTAGAAAGGTGAGTTTGGGGGTTATACTCTTTCTAAACATTTAAAGCAGTGTGTTCTCAACTTTCAACCTATTTTACTTAAATTGCAAAGTAATTGCTTTTGTTCTTTCCTAGGGTGCAGTACAATGTTGGAACTACATATAATTTGGAATGATTAAAGGTTAATCAGCACATCCACCCTTAAACACATACAATCTCTTTGTAGTAAGAACATTTCGAATCCTCCAATTTATTTAAAAAGTTTTGTATTTAGTATGTGTGTGTGTGTGTGTGTGCGCGCGCGCACACGCGCCCGCATGCATGTGCCTGTATGCCAACACCTGTACTTTGGTGCACATATGGAGGTCAGAGTACAACTTAGAGGAACCAGTTCTGTCATTCTATCATGTACATTCTGGATATCGATCTCAGGGCATCAGGCTTGGCAGTAAGTGCAATTATCTGCTAAGCCATCTTGCTAGCCTTAAGTCCTCTTTTAGCTAATTTGAAATATACATAATAACTAACAATGGTCACCATGTTGTGCAGTAAAACATCAGAATTTAAGTCTTCCTGTGTGACTGGAGGTGGTCATATGGTATTTGTTATGCCCCCCAATGTCCTCTAGATTCACTCATGTTGATACAGATGTGAAAACTGCTTGTTCTCAGAATAGCACTGTACTGTATATGTACATCACTGTCAGGCTGATGGTACCTCAGCTGTTTCTGTATGTTAGACTTTGTGAACACTGACTGCTGTAGGGAACATGGTATGCAGACATCTCAAACACTGATTTGAATTATTCTGGGTGTGCTCACAAGTTGGATTAAGGGACCATATGGTAGTTATATTTTTAGTATTTCAGTGAAAAAAAAAGTCTCAATCATGTTTTCCAACACGGCCATAAGAATTTACAGTATCACAAATTATTCGAGCCATGAATGTGTAAGGCTCCTTTCTGGGTACTCTTGACCCTTGTCATCTTTTACTTTTGTGGTAGCAGCAAACCTAAGAGGTGATAAGATGGCATCTGAGTCTGGTGTTATTTATTATGATTATAGGTATAAGGTTGAAAGTTTTCCACATAACTATAGGCCTTGTGTATGCTTCTTTCAAGCACTGATGGAAAGTACAGGATTCGAGAACAGCTAATAACCATGGTTATATAAGGAAAAGGGAAAGTGTACTGTGCATCCCAATGCAGAATCAGAGGCTTATTCAACCCCTGCTGGAATGGGTCAGGACAGCTATCATGCACTGTCATGCTGTAGCTCTTTGGAAGAGCTCATTCTCAAGAAACCACTATGAAACAGCTGCCTACCCATCTGTATGCCTCAGTCCTGATGGATACAGTCCCTCTCTCTGACTGTCAGAACCATGTGTGTACTTTTCATTGACTTCTCTCACTCAGAACTACATGAGGGAGAGGGTCTGTCTGGAAAGCATAGCTCACAATGTTTCTTCTGTGGTGCAGATGACCATTTACAAGTGGTAACAATAACCAAATTGGTTCCTGTCCTACTCTCATTGATACAAGGGATCTACTTGACCACTAACACTCTGGGCTGTAGCAGGCACCCCAGGAGGCACTCTACAGATACCAGTGAGGCTGACCAGGAGTCAGCACCATCGCTTCTCTTCTGAATGCCAGTTAGTATCTCCAACTTCTAATTCATCACTACAGAAATCTTCATCTTTCTTACCTACCTAGACTCTTACCAGCGATAACCTTCTAATGGGTCTTCCTAATGCACCTCTCCTCCTTCCCTACTAGTGGAGCTGTTTCTGAAGTAAATAACTTTCTGTCCTAGCCATGACTTATAAACAGCTGTACAGCCTACTGACTAATGCACAGCTCCCTGAGATTTCTGTGTCACTGCACATACATAGATTATGATGTATGCATAAGAGAGATAGACATGGAAGAGGCTGCACATCAGGTTGACTGCCTAATTACCCAATGAGAGCAACGTCAAGACATACCTTTATAAGCAGTACCACCAGGGAAGCCTTTGTTTAGAGTACCAGTAAGCATACAGTAACTTCAGAACTTAGCAATACTCCCTTTGGAATTCATTCAGCATGCAGCGTGATTGCATTCCACTTCCTAATCATCTCCTTTAAGAAATACTACAATTGCCCCACTGGGTGTCATGTTAGAACCAAATTATACAATGAACCAAACTTCTGTCCTACACAGCTAGAATAATATTAGCAAAGTTGTTCAACCACCTGTAATTTGTGGCTCAGGAGAAACGACACTTAAGGAGGAAATACTAAAACCTGACTTTATGAAAATCAGAACCTCTGCCTCCCTTGCTTGCTTTGGCTTCTGTTTGCAGAGCTGGAACACTAGAGCTACTCACTAATTACTTCATGGGACAGTTACCTCTAATGACTCCAGATAAAGCACTGTCTAGTCACCACATAGCAGTATTTAGTGCACACTGATGAATTCACTAGTCATTCAAATTCTGATTTGACTAAAAAGAAAAATGCAAAATATGCTCAGCTAATACTTGCTCAGACACCAGTGGTCAGCAATTTCAGACAGATCACCATTCTTTCTCTAGAACTAGCTGTTCCATTCTTCATCTGGCTTTGCCATGAGATTGTAATCCTTAAAAACAGTGCCCACACCTTAACACCTTTCCATTATCACCTCCCTCAATGCCTAACATACAGTAGGCCTGATCAGTTAAGAAGCACTCCAAACTAGTAATCCTACCTCAGCCTTCTGGGTGCTGAAATTACTGGCATATGCCACCACATCTGGCTTTCTGCTAATGTCTTAGTATTTCCATTCTCCCAAGAAAAGGGGAAACAAAAATGCAATCTCTATCATTTTGCAGTCAAATGCTCTACCACTAAGCTATATCCCTTGCTGTCAGGCCTTAGAGTGGTGCATGGGTTGGTCTCATAGTCATAAGTCTCAAATGAAAGATGGTGATTATTGCTCAGTGCTGACGAGGATCATTCTGAATGCATGCAAAATCTTTGATCTCATTAAAAATTGTGAACTCAAATAAATTATTAAGCATTTAAAAGAGCACAGTGACAGCTAAATTTAGTGTGCCATTTAATCAAATTCCTTACCACCAGCCTCACTATCCTCATGTGTAAAAAAGAAAATGCTATGTTCTTCAGCAAGCTAGTGTAAGGATTAAGTAGGAATATGAATACAGTGCTGTTCTCAATGCAAGGCACAAAATATAAATGGAGCTATTAGAGTGGTGGTGGGTGGTGCATGCTATTCAACACACTAAAATATATTTTGCTTTTACTTTTGTTTTATTGCTCTGAACTGCCCACAATTTTCAAAATCAACAGTAGACAGCTATTACACAGAAAAAAAAAAGTAATAATTGAGTATAACCGAGTATTCCATAAAATATCACTCTTAGGACTCCTGCATGAGAGAAGGTCCACACACTAACTAATTTAAAAACATCAGTCTTTATAAATCAAAAAAGTCTATTTGTACTTGGGAATTTCTACCCAGGCATATAATTGATTATGCCCTGAAATATTTAGAAGTCTCTTAGCTTGTGATAAAGAGACACTGAGGAAGAGAATGTAGCTTGTCTGAGGGAGAAGACACTAAAAAGAGCAAGTCACATGTGAAAATAACTACCAGAACTCTCCTTGAAAACTACACTTACGGCAACAGGGAGCAGGAAAGAGGAATAAAGTACATGTGGGAGAGGAACACAGAGCAAAGTTACAGCTAACAACAGGCACGTCAACACAGCCCACAGTTCCGCTTCTAAACAAGCACCCAGGGAGTGGTTTTCCTACGGGAAAGGCAGGCTTTGGACAGGGCAGGCTCTGCCAGGGGGAGTTACCTTTGCATTTCTGCCTGGGTTTATGAGACTCTGGGCCTGAAGGAAGGACAGCTAAAGCCAAAGTAAAATTATTTAATATTTTAAATGCTCACCCCTCCCTCCAAAAAAAACCAAAACTTAAATTACAGAGTTCTAACATGGTTTAATTTTTTTGCTTTGTTGTTTTGTTTCATTTTTATTTAAAGAAAAAGTTCTTACTATGTAGCCTAGGCTGGCCAAAGCCTGCTATGTGGCCCAGGTTAGCTTCAGACTGGTGACAGCTATATATAAAGATTATACTACTTTTGGTAACTAATACATAAAATTATCAGACTGGAATCAAAGTTCTTTTTATATAGCAGCGATAGCTATCTTAAAAGGAAACTACTTCTTCCACCAATGTAACATTCATTTATACATTAACTGAATATGAGAGTACAAGAAACTGATTTTAATTTTTAGAACAAAACTTAAGTGCAAGATATCATGTAATTTGTCTTCAAATACACTGGCATTATTTTTTAAAAAAGAAAAAATACACATAAAAATTGGGCAGGTTTCTTTTCAGAAATGGTCTGCAGTCTTTCAAATGACAAGTGTGCAACAGTACTGTTTAATGATAAAAGACTTCATTTTGCTTCTTTGTTTAAGAAATATTAAAGTATAAAACATATGAACAAGCAATAGATTAAAAATAACAGTAAACACACCGGGCGGTGGTGGCGCACACCTTTAATCCCAGCACTTGGGAGGCAGAGGCAAGTGGATCTCTGTGCGTTCGAGGCCAGTCTGGTGTACAGAGCGAGATCCAGAACAAGCTCCAAAGCTACACAGAGAAACCCTGTCTCAAAACCCCCCCACCCCCCCAAAAAAAACCAAAACAAAACCCAACCACTTGATTTCCCTATGGTAAGTTCCTATCAGTAAGTCCTATTTCCTATCTACATCTTTAGAGAAAGGTTTCTAAAGCAATATTAAAAAGTAGAAAGCATTTAAAATAGCTTTAAAAAAAGATAAAACAAACAAACAAAACCAAAACAACTAATGAGGGGCTGCAGAGATGACTCCTGGTTAAAAGCACTAACCGCTCTGCAGAGGACCTGAGCTCAGTTCCCAGCACCCACATAGTGGCTCACAATCTAGTTTCAAAGGTTCCAGAGGTTCCAAAGACTTCTTCTGGCCAGCATGAGCACTGTCTAAACAAGGTACACATGCAGGCAAAACACTTATACACATACAATTAAAAGTAAGCTTTAAAAAGTAAACCATGGTATAGTAGTATACCTACAAAACTAATCTTCACTCCCCATTGCATGGCAGCAAGTTTACTGAACATACCTGTCACCTGTGGCACATAAGGAACTGAGAGCCTCTCCACACTGTATCCGCTTCCACCCAGGGACTCTGCAATCTTGTTGGTCAGAAAATATAAACTTTTGTCATGCTTCTCTAAAGATTTTGGAAGCCTGTCAAGTTGATAAAAAAATAACAATCATTCAATATTGATTCCTGGGCAAAAGTAAGTAAAACAGCAAGGACTGGAACAGTAAAGGTCTCAATATTTAGAGAGAAGTACAGGTTACCTGGGGATGATAGAAAAGTCCATGTGTTGTAAGTGACCAAGTCCCTGCTGTTAGGACTCTTTTCCCAGTCATACCTCACTAGTAAACTTAGCCTTGTCACTCTGATAATGTCTGAACATTATTGAGCATTAAAGGACGAAGGACATGAGACTCAGTTTTTATTTTTTACACTAAGTAAAATGTAAGGAGAGAGAAAACACAGCTGAGGGTGAATGTGAAGCCCAGGCCCAGCATGGTGACAGAAAGCCCACACCCAGTCTCAAGAGGTACCCTGCTCTCTTCCCACTGAGGTTATTATGTGTGCTGGTGCTTTCAATACTGAGACGCCTGCCCTTGGAGCCCAAAGTGTGAATCAAGTGTTATCAACGTGCTTTTTCCCGTGGAATACCAGGAAAACAGTATAACAAATGAATTTGGTTTTGTTTCTGACCCACAATTTTTTGTTATTATGTTATTGAAAATTTTCAACAAGAAAATTGTACTGTTATAGGAGTGTTCATTTACATGGGAACACACAGCAAAACAATGCCATAATTAAGAAATATATTATGACATTCTAAAAAGGGAGATAAACTTGGTATTTTCAGGACTGTATGCATGTCTGTAACTATAGAGTGAAAGTACTTTACTATGTATGGGAAAAGGTTATATGAATTAAATGACAGAAATGACACAATTATGATAACAATAAACCTAGTTTGTAATCGTTATCAACTAGTCTCTCTCTAGCCAACCTTCCCTTCAAACATAAAGAATCCACATACATGCACTTATCTCTGAAAATATGCTCTGGCAGAAAACAAGGGGCTTCCATAGTTCGAGTTTCAATCACCTGAAATCAAGCCAACAGCAAACAAAATTGAAATTAAAAATCTTGCTTCTTAAGACCTTGCAGTGAACATTTACAAAATAACTACAAACAAAACAAAACAAAAGAACCTTTAAGCATTTACATGAAACACCACAAGTCTATCTTTGAATTCAAACTAGGTTCCTTTTGTTTTCACATGATACTAAAGATTCAACAGTTATTAAATGCCTAATAATAAAATATACGAAATAAGTAAACATGATGTGTTACATTTGCTCAAACATACTATGAAGAAACAGAGCACATTATTTTCTCAAAACAGATTTTAGAATCCCTCCACATGCTACTTCCCCTGCTGTGTGCTCAGTAGCTGCTCAGAGCCCCGTGCCCTGGGGAAGGTAACTCTTAAAGAGTCCGCTCCACTTAGACAATACCCATGCCTCAAATGCATAAATGAGCGGTAAATGAATGAATGACTTTGGCTCTGAAGAATGCACCCAAAACTCTACATTTTAACAAGATGTGCTTCAAGTTCTCATAAAAATGAGGTTCTCTGACAAAGGCTTTCAATGGTGGCATGTTTCTGCCACATTAAATTACGGATTCTGAAATATATATGAAATCATGTCAGTAAATGGAATGACCACTGAAGAAAGTTAAACATCACTGAAAGATGATAAAAATAAAAAATGGTGCATTAATCATTCAACTCCAGCTCTGCCTTAGACTGTACAAACAACACTTAACTGAAGAAAGCTTAAAATGACAAGATTCACAATGGCTCATTGGAGAGAAGAAAACTATTCAAAAACTAACAACTAAAACAGACAATATTAACTGTACTTTTGACTTAGAACCTTACATTTTTGAGGAATTATCTTAATTTTACTTTGCAGAATTATTTTAATTATATAATGAATAATATATATAAAAGTTAGAAAAAAATGACTACTCACAAATTAGCTGGTTTTACACAAACTCAGGTTTAAGAACTTTTCTAAGTCTCTCACCTTGCTAACATGCTGGCAGAACGCTGGAACGGCTATCATCTGACTCACAAAGTTGAGATATGCTGCAACCAGTGCCATGATTCCACAACGATGAAACATTGGCAGGTTATCTTCATTGATAATTGCGCTGTCCTTCAGTAGAAAATAAACACATTTGAAAGATCAAGTCCTCACACTCCCTCAGCATATTCTCCATGAATATACTGGAAAACTGAAGATAGTTTGGATAGCTGACAAAAACACATGGGGTGTGTGTGTGTGTGTGTGTGTGTGTGTGTGTGTGTGTGTGTGTGCACGCGTGCGTGCACACTCAACTCCAACTAAACAATGCTACATGTATAATAATTATTTAATGACCACCCTATCCACTAGACTGGAAGTATAAGGACTTTTTCATCATGTGCTGAAAGGTCTTGAATGACTTTCAGCACACAGTTGCTCACTATAATTGAATATATAACCCAAAACCTTGCTAACCAAATTTCATGTTCTTGAATAATCATACGTCTCTATAAGTGATATGTGCTTCACTAAAAAGAAATTTTTCTTCAGTGGACAGTTATAAAAGCATACCTGTAAAGCAATGGCCAGTCGAATGAGGTCAATAACCACCTCTTCATTGGCTAGTTCAATAGTTATAAGAGCCAGAGATGTATAAAGGAGCTCATAGTTTTTCTGAACATTGTCTTCCTCTTTGCAGCCCAGGTATATGTGCCTATATAGCTGTTGTCCATTCTGAAAGATACAGAAAGCAATACTTCTTTATGTTAACAATGTAGTCTAAACAAGAGCAATGATTACACAAAGTAAACTGGTGTTCTCTAGTGCATTCGCATCATTTGAAGCGATTACACAGGAATCCGATAAGGGCTGCCATGGAGAAATGGACATTGCACAGCATAATGCACATGCAAACATGGTTACAGCAGCATTGTTTGTGGCATCCCAACAGGAGCCAGATCAAAAGTCTGCCAACAAGTAACTTGCACTATCTTACAACACACACATAATATCAACAATATATATAAGATGAATTTTACCAAAACGCCACTAAATTGAAACAAAGAATATAAAAGAATATATGATTTATGGCTCTTCTCATTCAACATACAAAAACTAACAAAACTAAATAATATTATATTAATTCCAAACAATAATTTCCTCTAAAAAAAGAGTACTGACTTAGAAAAATAAGGCGCAGGCCGGGTGGTGGTGGCGCACGCCTTTAATCCCAGCACTTGGGAGGCAGAGGCACGCGGATCTCTGTGAGTTCAAGGCCAGCCTGGACAACCAAGTGAGCTCCAGGAAAGGCGCAAAGCTACACAGAGAAACCCTGTCTCAAAAAACCAAAAAAAAAGAAAAAGAAAAATAAGGCTCATGAGATACTTTTGGTTATACTATTGTTCACTTTAAAATAGGTAAAGTAACAATGTATATGCATGTACATTTCATAATAAACAGTAGTTTTTCCTAAATTAACATGAGCACTTTTGCAAGGTAAGGCACTGGGGCTGGACTGTGGTGGGACACTGAATGGGAGCAGCTGTTCTCTATATAAGGCTCAGGAGGAATGGGAGATGAAAAGATGCTGCCAAGTTTAAGGGCTAAGGCTTTGCTGACTGAAAACCAGCTTCAGTATCTAGGATGCTCCTAGGATACCGGGCTGGATTGTCCTAGACTAAGTATACCATGAGGCACACATTTCTGACACAATGCTGGAGGTAAGCATTGTCCATGCTGATGAATCTGCTTTTCTTCTGCACAGGGATATATGACACAGTTTTGTTCTTTACATTTTTGTAGAAATTTCTGTAAATTGTTAGTGAAGGTATCACACGAAAGCCAAACAAAATAAATGGAAAGGTAAATAAAAAAGTGTGGCAAATTATTGAAATTAATTTCAAAGAAGGAAAGATGTGAATAGATTATTTCTAAATTAGAAACAACTAAGAATGGTTTACACTAAAAGAATCAGCAGGCTGTATTTCTATGTGCTCATGTGCATGTGGTAGTAATAATTAAAGAAGTCATGAACTTGCAAGGAAGAGGAGGGAAAAATAGGAGCTGGAGTAGGAGAGGGAGGGGTAGAAATGATATAAATACAGCACTCCTGCATAAAATACTTAAATAAAAAAAAAGGTCTACCAGGTAAGTCATTTAAAACTTTTAATCAAAGCACAAGTTCGAGAGAACATCTTCAAGATAGCAGACCAGGAATGGTGCAACAGTCTCTCACTCACGGAACCTCAAGACTAGCAAAATCAAGTGCAAAGAAATATTACTTCTACTACTGTTGAAACAACAACAACAAAATGAATCCAGTTTCAGTGGATTTATGACCATCATATATATATATATATATATATATATATATGCCAACAAGTAACATACATACACACACACACATGTGTGTGTGTGTGTGTGTATGTATACATACATACACACAACTCTCCAAATTATCAATTGAGTTTTCAAAATTCATTCATGGTTAAAAAGTCCTTAGCTATTTGGGACAAATCTGATAAATGAGTAATACTGAGAAATACTCAAAACCAAGAAATAGAATGAATAAAATCTTATTTCCCTGTTTCTGGTAAATTTACAATAAAGATGAACTCAAAAGAATTAACTTTATTGAAGGAATCTAATTAATTAATTAATGCTAATTTGAAGCATGACATCAACATAATGACAGAGATGGTGACATTAAAGACGGTGATAGAACCAAATGTCCTGCTCAAGCTTTGGATGACTTATAAACTACACAAGAAGCTTGATCAATTTACAAGACACCACAGTTTCCTAAACTCACCCATGTATTAAAGCAGACATCATCATGCCTAACTCATTTCCTAAACAATATACAGAGCAATGCCTAACAGGCAGCAAACACTAGTACAGTTATTCATTCACTAGGCAGTGGATGAATTGAAGCTGTCTATACAAGAGCTGCTAAACTAAAACCAGTATGCGTATTTGGTTCACAAGGACGGCAGGGTAGGAATTATGGGGATACTCATATGCCCAAGAGCCTACATCTAAACACAGGCTCTAGGAGTCACAGTTGGGGCTGTGGTCATATAAGGGAGGTGGAAGTTGGCAGTGAGAAATCTTTCACTCTATGGCTTCATTTTAAGCCTACAGAGCAATATAAACCATCTGACAATTTAAAGGGGTACAAGTTACATTTCAGACACCTTTAAACAATGACCTTACCTTTTTCATGAAGCTTGTATCTTGTCTACAAATTTTTTCTCTTTTTATCTTCAAGTCAGCCACATCTGGTATTATTCTAGAAACAATATATCAATAATTTTTAATGAATACCACATTTGGCTATAATATCTTGCATTTTGTGGAGGATTATATTTGAACTCAGGAGTTTGAATGGTGACACTCAAATCTACATCTACATTTTAAATGTTTATATGAAATGGTATTACTGGATTACCACGCTTAACTAAGAATTATATCATCTTCATTCATAGTGCTTAAAGCAAAACAGTTTTTAATCAATGTAAATAGTAATTACTAGATTAGCACTCTGCAGAGCAGACTGAATGACTCCAACATATTATTTTAAAACATATTAATAAATCATCTGACACCAATCAAACCCCCCCCACACACACACCCCCACACACACCCACACCCACAGATGTCAACACACTGTTGGAGAAAACTGAAAGCTCTCACGCAGCACAGCGAATCACCTGATGCCGCGGAGCTTTGCCCTATTGTCATGGCGATCCATGAGGTTGTGCATTACTTCCAAGACTAACTGCCTCAGCTCATAATCCTCCATGAGGGACGGTGATAACAGAGGGTCCAGAAATGACCCGGGCAGTGCAGTAACAATTGTCTTGGCTTTGTATCCAGAAGTCACCTAAATACAGGGGGGAAATTAACAAACGATGGTCTCATGAGTCCTTCTTAGGCAAAATTCTCACATTATTATTTTTTTAATCACAAATTTAGGGAGTCAGAAACTATGGACACAATCCTGAGGAAATATATAAAGGAAACCTGTAAGGTGGTCAGGATGTTATTAATTTCAGAGCATCATCTGTAACAAGAATATGATGAACAGCACACATCTGGTATATGGTCCCATGTGCGGGCTCAACTGCAAGCATGGCCCATCTGTCAACTCTGTCGTGCCACATTCTGTGAGGCAGGCTAATATCCCCCTTCCCCAGAGAAGGCCACGGCACAGGCAGGGTGAACCATATAAGGATCGTGGGATAGATAGAGGGAGAGCAGGTGGAAAGTCTGACCCTGCAAACTCCTGTTTCAAGGGAAGCCGCTGGGGAACAGGACATATTTTCAGTTTGGAAAATTGGATTTTGTTACTCGATTTGACATTCATAATAATATTTAAACTTCTCCAATTTTCAAACTTTGAAGGAGAATATATGTAAGTGCTATTAAACATTTAAAAACCACACCACAGAAGACTTCACAGATACTAGGAGTCACAGAGCTGACTTATGGTATAATTAGGATGAAAAGCATGGAGATATATTAATATTTATAGAATTTGTTTTCTATAAAGAATTAGAGCCAAATCTTAGAAACTTTGATAAGGAAAGTGAATCAACAGTGTTTAAGTCCTTGGATTATGAAGATGTTTTTAAGGAAGACACAACAAATAAAAAAGGCAAGTGGGAAAGGACTGATAAATATCACTGCAGGTGAATTTAAAATCCTATATAACAAGCACCAGGCAGAGAACTAAAACCGAAACCAGATTCTTCTGTATCTAAGTAGGAAAAACAGAGTATAATACCACTTATAAAAAGGTCTCTCAAATGAATTTCGAAAGTCCTGGTTAGAAGGGTACACATTTCTGAGTACCAGTCCTTACTTTGTCCTGACATCTTAATCAAGACCTAACAATGGCAACACCAGCTGACATGCCAACGTGAATGGGGGAAATCTCACAAAGCCGCACCCAGTTGAGAGAGGGAGAATTAATCTTCCACAGAGATGATGAGTCCCCTAAATTGCTATCCCTAAAACATATAAATACAAGCAACAATAAATGGACTCAGCAAATTGCATTTATGCATTTATTTGCAAACATATAAAACAATAATAATTAAAGAATAAGAGTCCATGAATTTGAAAGCAAGGAAGAAAGGAGGGGTTGGACAGAGGGGGTAAATTGTGTAATTAAATTCAAATTTAAGACAGAAAAAAATTAGTATATTTAGCACACTGTACCAGAGGACCACTTTTTGTTGTTTTTTGTTTGTTTGTTTGTTTGGGTTTTTTTTTTTTTGCTTTCCTGTTCTCTATTGCCACTCTAAATTGAAAACGACAAACACTCTTAACAAGAAGCCATTATCTGGACAGTATGTAGAAGGCACTACAGATTTTCATATCTGAGTTCCAGTGTCTAGCTCAGTGACTGAGGAAACTCCTCAACTCTGTCCACCTAACTCCTTTGAGTGTAGGTATCTCTATCTACAAAATGGAAGTCGTTTCTGGCTTCTGTAAGCTTGATCATAATGAAGATCAAACAAAATGACAGGACAGGCAAGCACCGAACAGTGAGAAGAATGGCAGAATAGAAGATAAAGGGAGAGACATTCACGTGAACAAACCACAGAAAAACCAGAGTCTGAAGCTGGTGGCGACACCACTCTTTTCAGTAATTTAAGAGATGTTCACCTCTTACAACTCCTTACCATAAGCAAAGACCTCAGCAACATTATCTGAATCCTCCTGGTTCCCAAATCCCTGAAATATACAAAGTATTGGCATTACTAATTTACATTTATATTAACTTCATCTACTTAAAATACCTTTTTCTGATTTAAAAACTTTATTCTTACTGGCTAAATAGATTTTATTTATTTTTATAATTGCATATGCCATGACTCACTTTATACACTAAAATAAAATTCATATTAATTAACATAGATAAATGTTAAAAAATTTAAACAAGAAAATTCAAGTTATTGGGTCTTTAAGAATATAAATTGAACTGGGCGGTGGTGGCGCACGCCTTTAATCCCAGCACTCGGGAGGCAGAGGCAGGCGGATCTCTGTGAGTTCGAGGCCAGCCTGGGCTACCAAGTGAGTTCCAGGAAAGGCGCAAAGCTACACAGAGAAACCCTGTCTCGAAAAACCAAAAAAAAAATATATATATATATATAAATTGATGTGCTGATACAAAGATTAAATCCTCCAAGTACAAGTGACTCAACAATGTGCAGAAATGTCAACTGTCCTCTGTGAACACAACAATTACAGGAATGCCAACTGTTCTCCGTAAACACAACAGTTAAAGGGATTACATCTGAGATGGAAATGCTACTTTCATCAGTCTGAACATCATACTTGGCACACACGTATCAAATTCTTATATTATTCCCCATAAAAAGAGAACTGTAATAATTAGTGTAAGAACAGAATATCCTTTAGTTGACTTTTACTCTTTGTGCCATTGATAACTCCCACCCCTTACTAGTTCTTCTGGCCACCACTCTTATCCATTTACTATTAAGAAAACACGCTTGAGAAATTCACCCATGATACTTACAATCCTATCCTACTTTCTCCAGTGGATAGTGTCTTTTTAGTACTTACTTGACTATACACATTGATGGCTATAGTATGCTAAACATGTATAAATATGCAGTGATCCAGTAGTCACTATTTCCATCTTCTTAAAAGTTTAAAGACATTTGTTGATGAAAACCCAAGAGTTATATATATTTCTAAGGCATAATGAGAGCATTTTAACACATTAGCTAATGTTTTAGTATATTACCAAATCAAATCTATAAGGAGGGATCATTATCATCCCAAGTTAGTATTCCTGATTCATTACCAATGTTTTTCAAGTTTTCAGGAAGCCTGAAGTTTCACCCTACATATGTGCAGACACACAATGCACAGGCCAAATAAATCTTCCATTTCAACAATAAAAGAGTTAAAAAAAATGAGAATTTGTAAGTTAAAAATAATTCAAAAGATATGTAAGCAATGATTTAATAGCCTAATGATCTAGTACCAAGGAAAACACTGTTGCTTTTTATTACTTGAAGTTTTAAAATACTAACATCTTCTTGAGTTAAAAACACATAATCCAATACTGAGTTCATTTACATCTGAGAACATACCCTAGTTGACTGATATCCAAAGTATGAGTGGATGTTCCAAAAACAGGCACTTTTCCCATGATGAACATCATGATCTCTGACCTCTGATAGTCTGGTAAGTTACTTCCAAAAAACCCTATAAAAATATAAAGGCAAATTTCACAAACTGAAAAGTGGTAATTTTCCCACATAATTCAAAACTAATTTAAAATTATTTTCTGTGTATAAGCATTATTGCCTACATGTATGTCTGGGTACCACTTGCATGCTTGGTACCCAAGGAGGCTGGAGGAGGGCATCTGAAGTTACATATGGTTAGTTTCCATGTGAATACTGGGACTTGAACCTGGGTCCTCTGGAAGACCAGTCATTGTTCTTGACCTGAGCCATCTCTCCAGGCCACAAAGTTGTAATTTTTGTTTGTTTTTTGAGACAGGGTTTCTCTGTATAACAGTCCTGGCTGTCCTGGAACTCGTTTTGTAGACTAGGCTAGCCTCCTACTCACAGAGATGTGCCTGCTTACCCGGATTAAAGGCATGTACCACCACCACCTGGCTCAAACTTGTATTTTTTTAAATACCGCTTTCAAAAGATCAAAACAATGACTGTGTTCAAACTACATGTAATGCTAAATAAATTATAATTTCTTCTATCCAACATCATATATAATATAAATACTAGGTAAACTTCTGCTGGCAGTTTTTAGGAAACTTTTATTTGCAGATTGTGAACCTAAATCCCACTGCTAAATCAGTAATTATCCCATTCCGTCTGGTAAATACCAGAAATATTCATTTCCTCAAACTGTATACCATATACACTCAGCATCTAATGGCCTTTGCATTACTCCATATACAGAGTAATACCCATCTGTATATTACTCCAGGTAATCCCTAAGGGACAGAACTTCACAATAACCTTCTGAGACTCAGTACTTGCTTTAGTTTCCTCTCGGAGAAATGAGAATAAAAACATTAAACACTCACAAAACAAGTTAATTAGGACCCAAGCACCAATTGCCAAATCAAAGAAGTTTGTGCTGGAGCTTCAGACTGATTGTTGTGTTATCATGGTGAAGGCTGGTTAAAGCAAGCGAGTGCCAACTGTGGAAGAGTATGCATGAGAACAGAACATCTGCACGGTCCTGGAGGGGCTTCTTAATGCTTACTGTTTGCAGTGGGGAGAACTGCAACTCTATCATAGAAAAACCGGACTGTAACTTTAGTGAATTACCAGAATTAGAATTGCCAAGGAGAAATGCAAGCATGTACCTCTGCATGTGCTGTTTTGAGTAGAATATATCACTTATATAGTGTTCTACCCAGAAATGTGCAACCTGATTTAATAATGACAGGAGATCAGACTAAACCAAATAAGGAGTGTCTACTGAAACAAACAATGGAAACAGAGGGAGACTTTGTCCTTGAGAAATGACCATGCCATAATGGAAATCTCCAGACAAATAAAACTAAGATAGATTACAACTACATGCAATGTATGACTCTAGAGTGGATTCTGGACCCAAAGAAAAAAATGCTACAAAAGACATTATTGGTTCAATTAACAAAATTGAACTATGGAAGGTTGATTAAAAAATATATGTAATAGTGATGCTTACCAATTTTGAAAACTTTGGTTACATAAAACAAACTTTATTCTATGGGAAAAACATACTTAAGAATTTAGTGGTAAAGGAAAAATTAATTTTCTTCAATGGAATCTCACTGAGTATATTAACCACACTTAAGGGCAGGCCCAATGCTCAGCAGTAGATGGCTAACACAAAACAAACTCAATAGTATTTTTGTAGACTCTTTGTTATTTATTGCTTTATTTGGACATTTTTTGGTCTTATTGGTCTTTTGTCCATATATTATATTTTTAGATCTTGGTGTTCATTCTTTGCTTTTTTTAAATTCTAGGTTTTGTTTGTTTGTTTGTTTGTTTGCTTGCTTTCTAAAAAGTAAGAGAAAGAAAGAACATGGGGTTGGGTGGATGGGGAGATGGGAAATACCTGAGAGGAGATGGGGGAGGGGAAACCATAATCAGAATATACTGTATGAAATTTTTTTCCAGTTTAAAAAAAAAGAATTTAGTAGTTAAAGACCATGACATATACAACTTATTATACCCAGTAAATTTATTTTAAAAAGTACAAGTATGAATATTTTCTTCTTATACATACATAGTCATAAATATTCATGTACATTTATAAAGAGATGGGGTGAAGGTCAAAACAAATGAAAGAACTGGAATAAATGTCAACAACAGATGGTAAAGGACTGTGTTCTCTTACGTTTATTTTCTTCAAACACTATTTTTAGAGGTCAAAGCCAACACTCCACTTTGACAAACGCACTACACAAGCCAAATGGCTTATATGAGAGCATTTTACATATCACCATACAGTAGCTTGAAGACTGATACACTAACCTATTGTCTGGATGATAGCATTCTGCACAATCTTCTCATCGTTGTCTTTGGAACTCAAGGTGATGCTGCCCACAGACCCCCGCTGGGAGTCATTGGCTTCCAATTCCACACTGAGCCGCAGGTGTTTCAACAGGGTGTTGAAGACTTCCAGCACTGTTGGTCCTGTAAAAGACCATCTTTGTAAGCTTGTATCCTCAGGACTCTCAAACTTCTCAACAGACTTTACAGTTACTTTCTTTCTCTGTCAACAGTACAAATAATTTATGAGCTAGGCAGTTCATTTTTCTTTAAGTTGTATAACTAAACAACAAAGTCTCACAGTCATAACACAAGCGTATTTTGGGCATGTATGAGGAACTTGCTGTTTGGCTTTGATACAGCCTGCATAATGGACTATCTAAATCTTTCTACCTGTTAAGTCTCAAACCCAGGACAAAAAGCTGAGGTATCTATTTAACATATTAAAGTGAACCTGGCTGCCAGGTTCTCCCAGCATTCTGCAGTCCCTAATTGTTACAGGGTATGGTTGGTATTACTTCACCCTCTACCCTGAACTCTCCAGCCCAGGGGCTGGGCTGCCCTTTCCCCAGAGACTCTTCCCTATATAATCCAGACGTTTTGGTTACCCTTTCCCTTTTTGGACATTTGGGCCTCCTGGCTGCTGCATCTGGTATGCATCTGCATACTCTCTCTCCTCTCCCTTTACCTCCCCCTCTCTCCACATGATACAGTTCAACCTGGTCATGTCCACTCTGGATTCTCCCAGATGTCCTGGTCCCTGCCTCTGGCTATCCACACATCCATAGTAAACTTTCTCCTCCACCATACCTAGGAGCAGTCATGTCCTTTTCTTAACGTTTCCTTCTTTCTTATTTTTTATTCACTACCCTATCTAATTTTGTTTATCCAAAGTAATGTTTACTGAGATATTTAACTTGACTGATGGCTAAATCCATAAATTTATACAGTTCACTGTAACAGAAAAATTATTTTATATCTTCTCAGATTAAAAACGGAGGAATTTCCAATTATGAGAAACTTCAGTCTGTCAGGTTTCAGTGAGCTGATTTTTCTTTGTTTTTTCCCTCAGTCATATTACACGTTAACTAAAGGTTCCATAGCTGTTGCCCACACACAATTACAAACTTCTCCAGAAAGGGATCCATGGTTAAATGCCACCCCCCAATACACAGAGCTTAGAACACCACAGCTAACACATAGCAGACACCAGTAAATGTGGTGATTGAATAGTACAACTGTGTTTCATTTTGTAGTTCAAACTAATCTGCCAATCAATACCTTTCCTTCTTTCTTTTTTACTTTGAGACAGGATCTTACTGTATAGCCCTACTCTCTGTAGACCAGGCTAGCCTTGAACTCATAGAAATCAACCTATTCTGTCTCCCACATGCCAAGATTAAAGGTGTGTACCACGAAACTTGGCTGTCTGCATCTTTTTAAGATAAACTACAAGACAAATAATGAAAAGTCCATATCCCAAAATGTTCACTTCTGTGGGATAATCCTTCTATATGCTGTGAACATGTACTACTCTCATTGGTTAATAATAAAGCTGACTGGCCTATAGCAAGGCAGGATAAAGTTAGGTGGGACAATCACACTGGGGACTCAGAGGAAGAAGGGTAGAGTTGAGAGAGAAGCGAGCCAGCCACTGAGGAAGCAAGATGCTAGAGGACAGGTAAAGCCATGAGTCACATGGCAATGCATATATTAATAGAAAAGGATCCATTTAAATGTAAGAGCTAGTCAGTAGTAAGTCTGAGCTATTAGCCAAGAATTTATATTCATATTCAGCCTCTAGAGTCAGTTATTTGGGACTGGGTGGTTGGGAAAGGAAACGTCTGTTTACAGTTCACTCTTATTCAGCATTGATGAATATTAGAATATCTCATTAGCTAAGACTTCCACTACAATTTTGAACAAAACCACAGCCAGATTCTCCCTATAGTTCCTGTTTTTCTATCATAGCCCCTCATTTCCCTAATCAGATGTGCATGAAATAACAAGATCTTTGACTTGTTCTCTTCCCTTTGTTACCCTACAATCTGCCAGCTTCCCAGACTGCCCAAGTTCCCTCACACTGAAGATAATGACAGCACTTCTTTCTAGCCTGTTCTACACTTTGCAGTACATCTCTAGTCAGTCTCTGAAGCTCTCAGGAACTGCAGGATTACTTGCTTGCACTGTAACTTTAAAGATACTTCTGTTTCTCCCACACATTCTAACAAAATGGGCCACATAATATTTTGCTTTTGCTAATCCACATTCCTGCAGTTTTCTGATCCCTGGTCACCTCAGGCTACATGTGATCAAAGTCTCTTTATAATTCATAATTGGGCAAAATTGTCTATATAAACTAAATATGGAAGAAGCCCTTCACCAAAATGGCTGGGCTCACAAATGTTTGGTATTTAGTAATATTTGCATACATATGTGTGTGTATATGTTTCTGTGTGTGTTAGTAATAGCTATGTTTGCATGCATAGTTTAGAGATTGTATCTAAATACAAACAAATTCAATGTTTCCTAAAGTTCTTATACACAAAGATGATACAATATTTTTAATGTTCCCACACTAAAACAAGTACAGTCCACTTTCAAGCATCATGTCAGCACTAAGAATATTTCAGCATTGAAGCATTTCAGATTTTGGACTTTTGAACTAGGAAATTTGAACCTGAATCAGTCATGGTAGTGTGGGCCTTTCAAGCCTAGCTACTCCGGAGGCTGAGGCAGGAAGGTTTCAAGTTGAAATCCTGCATGGGCAACATAGTGAGTTCAAGGCCAGCCTGGAATGTTTAGTAAGATGTCATCTCAAAAACTATAAAGACAGCTGAGATGAGACTCAGTAATAGAACACTTATCTAGGATGTGCACAGCCCTGAGTTGAATACTTAGTAAGATTTAAAATGAAAGAGAGAGAAAGGGAGAGGGAAAGGGAGAGGGAGAGGGAGAGGGAGAGGGAGAGAAAGTTCAATTGTTCAACTTGTTTCACTTTTAAAAATCTGTATCCACTCAATGTTCAGTATACAAATCATATCCTTAAACCCTTATTAAAAGAAGTACAAGAGAAAGGAAATGAAAGAGGGGGGGGAGGAAAAACTGATCACAGACATTCAAATTATGGAGCATTTGAAAATACGTGGAGAGATCTTCAATAGTACTTCACAGACAACTACTGGGAAAACACTTTATATTATTAATGTATTCTTTTGTGTGTGTGTTTCATTGGTACTCACCTATAGAACCTTTAGCAGCAATAGCAACAGCCTCTAACAGAACCTGAATGATACCTGCTCGAACCCGTGGAGAATCCTTCTTACGAGCATCAAGGTGTCCAAGAATTTCCTGGATAACATGGTGAGAATACTGAGCCTAAAGGAAGCAAATAGCACAAAGATGTGTGAGCAAGTAATGCACATGACATATCTGTAAGAATGGAAAGGTATGTGACACTCATTAAAAAGGACTGGTATTTATAATATGTAGCTGCCAAACAACCATTCCTTTAAAGAATAAACAGTGATACTGGTAACTATTTATGACATCCTGAGGAAAGAAAGCAAATTACCAAATACTGTATTTAACTTGGTGGTGGCAGCAGGGGTGGAGAGTGGGAGGCATTAAGAGATGGCTCAGGATTTAAGAGCACTAGCTGCTCTTCTGGAGGACCCAGGATTTGGCTCCCAGTACCCACATGGCAGATCACAACTGTCTGTAATGGATCTGATGCCTACCTCTGGATTCTGTGGACACTGGGCATGCATGTGGTACAAATATATACATGCAGGTAAAATAAACATATGCATAAAATAAAAATAATTTTAAAAAACAGGAAGAAAGAAGAGAGAGGAGAGGGACAGACAAAGAAACAGGAGATAGACAGATAGATAACCTGCCGTAACAAGTGGAAGATGAGAACTGATTCTTGAGAGTTCTCCTATGACCTCTATGTGTATGCTATGGCACACATGTGTCCATGTTCAACACACATAAACACATACAAACACCACCACCAACAATAACAACCACCACCTAAAATTGAACTTCTTGCCTGGGAAACTGCATGCTCCTCATGAAGCTCATGCAGCTAAGTTTGCCTTGTGTAAAAGGTAGCAGCTATTTAATTTACTGTCTGACCAGGACACGTTTGTAATTGAGGGTGAGGATATTCTTAACTACATATATTAAGGCTATCCTGGGCAAACTAGGACCCATTTTTATCCTACTTACAAGGGATTAGCTAAAATAGAATCACAGTAAAAGAACCAAAACTGAAGACTTGATATCACATTTGAATTAAGAGCTAATCAAATCTTCACAGATTTTGAGGGGGAAAAACCCAAAGGTGGTCCTTTGTAGAAGATAGCTCTCATATGATTCTATAAGGAACAGAAGTTATAACAAATGAAAACCAATACCAATTCACCTATATAATAGAAGCACACAATATATGAGTTAAATAACTGTACTAAAAGTGGCACAATATAATTACCTAACCCTCTTATTAGATATGCTTCATATTGGCAAGTAAGAACACAAGCAGTAAATGAGAAAAAAAATACAAATAAGAACATTCCATATGCCAGCTATGGTAGTCTAGGCCTTTAATCCCAGCACTCAGAAGGCAGAGGCAGGCTGATCTCTGAGTTCAAGGCCATCCTGGCCTATACAGCAAGTTCCAAGACAGTCAGAGCTACTGAGTGAAACCCTGTCTCGGAAAACCAACAAAACAAAACAATAACCATGCTTTGCATGCTAGTTTTCCACCTGTTTGGTGATATGCATATCTATACAGAATAATCATTACTTATTCAATAAACAAACAGTTGATTAAACTTTACCTGAATAGAATACATTATAATCTTAAAGCAATGAACTGCAAATTCATTAGGATCCCATAGCTTGTGATGATCTAAATGCCTGTAAATAACAAACAGAAATTAGGAACTGGTTTTTAATCACACCTTCTTTTAAAACCTTCAACAATATATAAATCAGAAAACTATCTAAACGAAAACCAAGAGTTCCACTTTCATAACTATGGCACACATTTCTAACTGCTAAGCTTGGCCACACAGTAGTAACAAACACTAGACTCTAAATGAAGCAATAAGAAAGAAAGATTCCTCCATCCAAACTCCACAAGAGGCATACAGAGGTTCCTGGACATGTCAACCTAAACAACACAAAACAAAGGGTGATTACACAGTATACTTAGTTTTAAGTGTCTATTTTAACAGTTCCATGGTGTTCATGACTCACAGGCCTGAAACCCCCTTTATAGGACTTTATTTCTATAATCAACTAACACAGTGACTATTAACATTTTCAAAGAGCAATTCTCGCCATTTTACAACTTTCACCTATGATAGTCAATGATTATTTTAAAGACTTAAAGATAAAGGTTGGGACTTCTCTGGTGTAACCTAGTCTTTCTCTTCTTATTTCACACTAACCCTTTCACTGCACCCAGTATGCTAGCTGTCTTGTACTCACTGCTGAATAAAAATGTAGTATTTCAAGTTCTTAGGGAATCTTTTATTTTCTTTATAGATCAAGTAACAGTTGAAACAAAAAGCTTACTTCAATGATGAACTAAAATATACCTTACAAATCACATCATCAAAGCAGTTTTTTTTTATATTTACCCACATCTAGCTTAAGAAATACTACTACAAATTGTCAAGTTAGCTATGAATTTCCTGTTTTTAAATGACAGATCACTTTTTGACCTCTTCTCATAATCTATAATTATTGTGCATATCATATCCCTCATCTATCTGGTATTCCTCTTCATACATTCCCAAATTACACAGTACTTTACTTGTAGACAGCATCCAGTTAATTAACTAACTAGCTACTACATAGGGCAAGGCCCTATTGATGAAAGCAACACTTACTTAGGTCATCAAACATGGAGAAGTCAAGATGGTGTCTAACTAGAAGCTTCATCATTACTGACTAGCATTCAAGGTATTCTGTATGTTATCAAAGGAGAAAGATAATCATCATTATCAACCAGCTACAAACCCTGAGACCTACAATACAGAGCTACCTGCAAAATATACTGGTGCAATAGAGGCACAAAGAGTATGGAAGTAACCAACAACTACTGACTGGATTTAAGGTCCACTCTATGAGACAGAATCCATACCTGGCACTGCTTAGATAGCCAAGAACCTGAAACTAGGGGAAAACCTACTATTATTCTGTTCAAGGAGCACAGCAATAAAATGACTGTTCATGACATGCTGTTATACTTATAGATCGGTGCCTCACTCAATCCACATCAGAGAAACTTCTTACAGTACATGGGATGAAGAGAGACAGAAACTGGAAAATATGCAGAAAATCAGAGACTTTAGAGCATCCAGTCCTAAGTGAGATGTCTTTTTCAAACTACTCCGCTCAAGGCTTGGGGAATCTATGTAGAAGAGGAGGCAGAAAGGCTATTAAGAAAGCTACAAGTGATGGATGACTCCACCTTCATCAAATTACTCCCCTCAAGGCTCAGAGATCTAAGAAGAAGGGGAGGCAGAAAGGCTATTGAAAGCTAGAAGTGATGGATGACGCCAAGAAACTTGTCTTCTCTACACAAGGAAACCATGTCTTCCAGATACAACAGGATTAATGCACAGATGAACTCAGAGACTGCAGCAGCAGCATGTACAGGACCTGTAAAGGTTCAAGTCAGACAGGGTCCCAACACTGGGAGGGGGATGTGGGCACAGGGTCCCACCTTTAACCAAGAAGCTCTTTGTAGGTTTCTTCAATAGAGTCTCACTGGGTATATCAAACCACACTCTAGGACAGAACCCATGCATGGGAGTAGTTGGCCAGCACAAAACAAACAGTGGTATTTTGTAGTCTTTTAGTTTCATTTTGCTTTGTTTGGGCACTTTTTTTTTTCTTTGTCTTATTCATCTTTTGTTTGCTTTTTTTTTTGGGGGTTTTTTTTTTTTCTTTTTTTTTTTTTTTTTTTTTTTTGCTTTGTATTAACCAAAGAAAAGAACGTAAGTTGGGTGGGTACAAAGGTGGAGAGGATCTAGAAGGAGTTGAAGGAGGGAAAAGCATGATTAAAATATATGAAAAACAGTTTTTCATTTAAAGGGGGGAGAACACAAGCCTACTTTAAATTGTTCAACTCAAGTATGGTTAATATGGTAAAGTCTGCCTTACAGCTAGCTAAGCCTAAATATTCAGACATAAGTAAAAATAATTTGCCTTTAATGTATTTAAAATAATTTGGTTACTTTTAGCAGCATTTCCATAAGGCCACTGTGATAAAGACGACCACAAGTTGTTTTGAAGAGCTAAAGATACTCTTGATTTTTAATAGTTTTGTGACTTAATGACTCTCGTATTTAAGGGTTAACTTTGAACCCTGAAGTAAAAACACCTGCCCTAAATAAAGAATTAATGATATTACCTGCAAAAGATTCTGCACGTGCTATGTCCATTATTATAGTAAGAGAGTGAAAAGAAGACGGTAGTGAACTTTAACAAAGGAAAGATCAATAAAAAAGCCAGCGATTATATAGGATATTATAGCAGATTGAACTATCATCTGATGATGGAGTTAGGAGCACAAGACTTGAAAACACTGCCTGCAGGATATTCACTATTCAAAGAAACCACTGCTCATAAGAGTCTGGAAGACAGCATATAAGGACCAGTGGGGTCTTCAATATTCTTATCTTGATTAGACTCTTGAGTAAAAGATGAGACTCATTCAGAAAAGTGAACAAAATTTCAAGCTCCCAGTCAAGGTTAAAAAAAAAAAAAAAGTTGGGAGGCAGGGATATAGCTCCTGGAAGGGTGCTAGGTTCAATTCCTAGAACTGAAAAAAAAAAAAAAAAGGGAGGGTGAGAAATAATGTGCATCACATGGTGACACTGTCTAATTTCTCACTGCACATCTGTACACAGTGTTAAGTTTAACACTGCATTTCATACTTAAAGGAAAAAAATATAATGCCCAATTCTACCTTCATGATGTTACTTGTACAAGTAAAAAAGCAGTGACAGCCATTATTGTGGTAAATAAAAAATCTAATTAGGAAGTATTTATCTTCCGTAAGAAAATTATACAACTAACACACAGCAAAGTGGTGGATAACCAGGAAAATAGCAAGTACTCACGCAAAAACTGGCCGAACAGCGTTATTCATATTCCCGAAGGTTGCTCGGCCCAGCAGCTCTCGGAAACAGCTCTCAGCCAGCACTGCAGGGTTCTCTTCTTTGTCAGCTGCAGAGGGGGAAGAGGGCGGGCCTATGCGACTGAAAGAGAAATGGAAAAGGCCAGTGCCACAATTCCAATTTTAGTTCTAAAGGGGAAACAGAATACACTTTACCTCTCCGAAGGGTTAAAAAGACATTTTGCTTTATTCCCAAATAACATTAAATTAAAAAAAAACAACAAAACATTAATTCTAACGTTTATGAACTTAGAGTCACCAGAACTAAGCATATAATCTTTCAAATAGCGACTCTAAATTTAGCTGGTAACTTGTTTCCAACAGAAAGAATGTCCTTTATGCCAATAAAACACTCACAGGCTGGGTGTGGTGGTTATTACCTTTAACCCCAGCACTCAGACAGAAAGAGGAGGACCTCAGTGAGGTCAAGGCCAATTTGGTCTACATCATGAGTGTCAGGCCAGCCACAGCTACATAATGAGTGAAACCCAATTTCAAAAAACAAAGCAACAACAATATTCAACAGCTCACTACTTCCTCACTTTCTATCAAAGTGTCTCAATATTCATAGCAATATATATCCTAGTGAGCATAGGTACAGAAAAAACAACTTTAGCCATCCTCTATTTAACTATAACTGGTAACAAATGAAAGGAAAGGAACAGCCATGATATTACCCATGTGCTAAAAAAGGAAAAATTTAAACCAATTAGAATAGGTGCATATGGAGATATTTTCAGTAAAAAGTATTTGTCTACATTTTGAGATATTATCTTATGTTTTTATAGCATATTTATTGCGCGCGTGCGCGCGCGCGCGCGCGCGCGCGCGCGCACACACACACACACACACACACACACACACACACACACACACACACACACATTTATATATATAAAGGAAAGAGCCCAAGCAAAGGCACAAGAAACAGAGATCCACTTGTTTGCATACTCAGGAATCCTATAAAAACACAAAACTGGAGCCATAATACATATGCAAATAAAAATAAAAAATAAGACAAAATTATTTAAAAAAAAAAAAAGAAATGCCCTTAAATAATATTATGAGGCAAGGAACCTCCAAAGATGCCATTGAGCTCATTCTCTCTGTTGGCCACCTACTGATGGGCATGGGGCCTACTTTTAAGAGTGGTTTGCTTCTTTAACAAGACTCCCTAGGAGGAAACTAAATTTTCATTTGCAACTAGTTATCAATTTGTTTCCAGTATCTTAACTTATGATAACATTGGGTCTCATTGGAAAACAGGTCCCAACTAGGTAGAGATTCTTATATTTCAGATAGGAAAATGTTAAGCCTTAGATACAGCTCTAAAAATAGAAAAAATACAGAAGGTTCTAAAATACATTTCACACTTTTAGGGAGGATTACCAAGCTGGAGATAGCCACATCCGGGACTTATGCATCAATCCTTCCTGCAGTTGGCACTAAATGGAATATATATTATTCCATCTGTTTTAGCACAGACTTATCAAACGCACCTCATTTTCAAATCAATTCTGATGCTATGCATAGATCATGAAAGTTATAAGTAAATTTTTTTATTTGTAACTGTAAGATAAAATACCTTTAAAATCTATTCCAGTCTTTATCTTTTCCCAGTGCAAGAACCAAGGTGAACCAAGCCAAACTGGATAATTTTGCATTAGCTACTGAGTAACACATTCACTCTGCATAAGTACCAAAATGTGGGGAAATGCATGCTTCTTACACTTAGAAAAGCTGGATTATATTCAGAATGTCAAGTGCACCTGAACATTGTGGGGGGATCAAAAGAAAACCAGCATACACCTAGAGCCAGTACTTCACCCCAAATATCTTAGATATTAATCACAAACCAACTGTGCCTGACTTTGAGTTGTAAAAATTAAATATCAGTGTTTCGCTTTGCCATTGTAAGAGAAGCTCCCTACTGAAGCAGATGGGGTCAAATACAGAGACCCACACTGGACAATGTGCTCGGAGTGAGGGACCTTTGAACACTTAGTCCTAAATGGGATGTCTTCACCAAACCCCTCCCCTCAGGGCTCAGGGAGCTATGGAGAGGAGGCAGTGCAGATGGCAGACAGGAAGGACATGATGCTTTACAGGCACAACAGGGCTGCTGATATGTATGAATTCACGGAGACCCTGGCAACATGCAGATCACGCCAGATGTGGTCCCACTGCTGAGTGGGGGAAGTGGATGTAAGCCCCCCATCCCTAACCCAGAAGCTATCTCTCCAAGTGTCAGCAGAACACAAAGGAAAAATTACGTATCTCAAATGGAGTTTCCCTGGGTATAAAAGCTACACTTAAGGGCAGGTCCCATGCCCAGGAGTATTTGGCCAACACAAAAGAAACTCAATAGTATTTTTGAAGATTTTTTTTTTTTCAAGACAGGGTTTCTCTCTGCAGCCACAGCTATCCTGGAACTCACTCTGTAGACCAGGCTGGCCTTGAAATCAAAGAGATCCACCTGCCTCTGCCTCCCAAGTGCTGGGATTAAAGGCGTGTGCCACCACTGGGCTCTTTGGGTATTTTTTCACCTTAATGGTCTTTGCTTATATATCATGGTTTCTGATGTTGCATTTTTATGGGTTTTGTGTGTGTTCAAATGTTTGTGTCTCTCTGTGTGTATATGTGTTTCTCATGCTTTTTCTTTGTTTTGGTTTTTGTTTTCTTCTGGTTTGCTTGTTTGTCTTCTAAAGAGACAGAGAAAGAAAACATGAGCTGGGTGGTGGTGGCACACGCCTTTAATCCCAGCACTAGGGAGGCAGAGGCAGGAGGATCTCTGTGAATTTGAGGACAGCCTGGTCTACAGAGTGAGATCCAGGACAGGCTCCAAAACTACACAGAGAAACCCTGTCTCAAACTCCGCCCCCCCCAAAAAAGAAAGAAAGAAAACATGGGTTCATATGAGTGGGGAAGTGAGGAGGATCTGGGAGGAGATGAGGGAGGGCAAATTGTGATCAGAATATATTGTATAAAAATTATTTTCAATAAAAATTACAAAGAATAGCAGTATTATTATTTTATTTTGGTTCGTTTTAACTCCCTATGAGAAAGCATATTGGATCTGAAACAAACAGTAGAAGTTCAGCTATAATTTCTTCTTCTCATGGTTACAAATTTAAGCAGTTAATTAAAACTAATTTACATGTCCAGTAGTAACCAACAAATAAATGTACTCATTAAAAAATTCATTACATTTATTTAGGTAGTGTGCTTGCATGTATGTATTTGTGTACATGCAACAGCACAAGTGTGGAAGTCAGAAGACAACTTGTGGGAGTCAGTTTTCCTTCTAACATGTGTATCCCAGGGATTGAACTCAGATATCAGCTTTGGTCACAAGCACCTTTACCTTGTGAGCCATCTCACCAGCCCAGAGTTTAAATGTATTCTAATAGAGAATGAAGTTCCAAGTGTCTGAATAAGAATCTGTGACCAACAACTCTACTATGATCATTACAAATTAATAAATTTCTAGAAAGATATGTATTTTTAAACTCACTTACCTTTATGAGACTACCATTTATATAACAATAGAAACCAAACATTCTTATCCTAACAATATATAATGACTTATATAATGATAGAAACCAAACATTCTTATCCTAATAAGCATATGAACATAAATATAATGCAATACAGACTTTAGTATCTTTTTGAAAATTTTTATTTTTAATTACATGGAAATGTCTGTGTGCATGTATGAGTCAGTGCATGTGAATGCAGATGCCCATAATGGATCCCCCTGGAGCTGCAGTTATGGACAAATGTAAGCTGCCCAAAGTGGGTGCTTAGAAAAGAACTCAGGTCCTTTGCAAGAACGGGATGCCCTCTTAATTGTTGCTCCATCTCTCCATCCCCAACTTTAGTATCTTTATACTATACCTCCATCCCCAACTTTAGTATCTTTATACTATACCTGTCAACTTCTTCTATCTTCTGCATGTTAAACAGAAGTGAGGGAACAATCTTATCCATATGCTGTGGTTCCCAAATGGTAGCCCGAAGTTCGTCGTTAACTGTTTTGCGAACCACACCTTGAATACCTCTTATTCCAGCAATACGGATCCTATATAGATAGGGTAGAAAAGACCCATGAAGTAAATAAAATAAATCTGTTTGTCTACCTAAGAGAATGTACGTCAATATTGCTCTCTCAACCATAAAATGTTTTAAAGTAACATGCAATACGTGTAAAATTAAAATCTCAAAAATCTAAGGTGGACACCAAAAGATATATTCAAGAGGCTTTAAACACCATCTTTATAAATCAGTGAAGTTTAAAAGGCTGTAAACTACAGAAATATCTAGTACATGTCTTATTGGCTAATAAAAAGGCAATTAGAAGCATAGCTTCTTCTAACATGATGGGTAATAAGGTACTTGAGGGCTCAGAACTGAGGAGTTCACTACTCTTGGTGAGCACTGTGCTTCTGCATACTCTGCCCACTGTTCCCCGAGAACCCCTCACCTCTCAGAAAGGGAAGTTTCTTCATTTAAAAGTTGTGTCTACAGACATGCATACAGGATCTGTAATTTATCAGTGTTGCCCTAAGCTCCAATTACAATTCATAAGCCCCAATTCCCTCATGGTCTTCTTGACTCTGCTTGGGAAAAAGAAAACTGTAGGTTCAACAAAGAGAAGTGACTAGATTTGCATAGACTGCAGAAGGATACAAAGTCTCAAGTAGAGTTTGCCCATTTCTCTTACAAGGTATTTCTTGTGCTCAATGACCCCTTTTGTCCTCCTCCCAATTGCCCCCTTTCTTTTTACTACCTGAAATGATCACCACGTGCAGTTTTGTTCAGATCACCTAACACTGTCTCCCAGAAAGAATAAATATGTTTAAAGAATGGAACGTGCTGGGAAGGGAGTGACAATACTTTACAAACCCACGGGACACAAATCTATAGGGACACCGAGAGGGACAGGAATAAGACACTGAACAGGAAGTGAAGTAAAAGACTTAAAGACAAATTCTGACTATTTCAAAGCTCTGGCTATACAGGCTTCCTTATAAAATACTGATCACATTTACTGGTTGGTTTTATGTCAACTTGACACAAGCTAGACTCATCAAAGAGGAAAGAGCCTCAATTGAGAAAATGCCTCCATAAGATCCAGCTGCAAGGCATTTTCTTAAGTAGTGACCAATGTGGGAAGGCCCAGCCCATTGTGGGTGGTGCCATCCCTAGGCTGGCAGTCCCACATTCTATAAGAAAGCAGGCTGAGCAAACCATGTGAAGCAAGCCAATAAGCAGCACAACTCCATGGCCTCTGCATCAGCTCCTGCCTCCAGGTTCCTGCCCTGCTTGAGTTCCTGTCCTGACTTCCTTTGGTGATGAACAGCAATGCTGAAGTGTAAGCTGAATAAACTTTCCTCCCCAACTCGCCTTTTGGTCATGGTGTTTCATTGTAGAAATACAAACCCTAACTATGACATCACAAGAAGGCAAACACCATTCATTACGAAGGATGTTTGCTATACATTCCTGCTGCTATTCCCTGGGTGAGGAAGACAAGCACAAGGTTGTTACCTGAGGACAAGCACAAGGACAGTAGCCTAAGTGGAGCAGCAGATGGCAGTGACTCTTTTGTAGGGCATAGGGTGCATGCTGGTGACCACCAAGAGCCACTTCAGCTACACAGCTAGCATTTAATCCAGATCTAATACCTGTCCTGAGTAGTACATTCTAGTCTTGGTCCCCAAAACAATTTACTTTCCCCATGAGTGAATCTGAACATTTATATCATGTAAGTTTAAGAGTGCTGTAAACAAACAGTTGAATGATAATTCATATTAACATGTCTGAACAAGAACTGCCTCACAGTAAACAACCAAGTATAAGCTGTGTGTATGTCAGTCACTATAATGATGATGAGGATGTCCATTATAGCTGAAAGTTGTGGAGAAACTGTTATTAGATTATGATATATAAATTTACAAGTGGCAACCATTTCTGTAAAGAAATACTTCAAGAAAGGCTTAATATAGCCACCACCCCTTTATGTACAATTATGTACTACTTGCAAGATATGGTAGGGCAATGGTGGCACAAAGCTTGTGGGAGTAGCCAACCAATAACTGATTTGACTTCAGGCTTACTCCATAAGATGAAACCCATATCCAACACTGCTTGTCCCCTAGAACTTGAGACTAGACAGCTCAGGCATTTAGGATAAAACCAAATAATACTGATCTAAAAAAAAAAAGAGAGAGAGAAAACAAAACAAAAATACAGTGATAAAATGACTTCTACTGATACTCTGCTACACTCATATATTAGTGCCTAGTTCAGCTATCATTAGAGAACCTCAGAAGAGGTGGAAAGAGTATAAGAGCCAGAGGAGATGGAGGAAACCAAGACAAGTCCCTCTACATCAACTGAACAAAGCTCACATGAACTTAGATTGAATCATCAAGCATGGGGCCTGCACAGGTCTATACCAGGTCCTATGCCTATATACTGTAACTTCCAGTTTAGAATTTTTATGGGATTCCTAGTGTGTGAATAAATGGGGTTTCTGATTATTGTGCCTTCTCTTGGGCTCTTTTCCTTCTGTTGGTTTATCTTGTCCAACTTTGACATGATAGTTTTTGGTTTACTTTATATCTTATTTTGTTCTATTTAAAAAAAAATGAATAAATGGATAAATGGATGAAAACCTAGCCACTAGGGTAAATGTTAACAACTCAACTGTCACTAATACCTGCATGGAGAGGGAAAATCACTTTTCTCCAATAGAGTGACACTGAGTATATCAATCTCTTCAGGACAGGCCTCATGCCCAGGAGTAGTTGACCAAAATATAGACTCCACAGTTTCTTTTTGTGTGTTTAGATTTGGTTATAGTTTGGTGGGTTTTTTTTTT
>CABHPQ010170499.1:0-10000 GCA_902168405.1 Peromyscus aztecus
CTAACTCTCCATAAGTGATTTTTCCCCCTTCACCTGCATGCTGATAATTCTTCCATGTTGTGGTAGCATTTGAGAAGAAAAATGCTTAAGCGTGGTTCTTGCTGCAAAAAGCAAAGGAGGGTTACAAACACTTAAAAGAGGAAAGTCTCTGTGCATGGGCATTTGCTGTGGCAGGGGGTGGAGTGGGCAGGTGTCTTCCACACCTTCTTGAGCTTCATGAGCCAGCCGAATGAGTTTTTCACTTAGCCTCCAAATAAGAAAGCAGGTTCATGGTCCATTGTTGGATTTTGGGACTAAAGTGAGGTGTCTACCAAAAGTTGAATTATTGCTAAGCAATAAGCACACAGACGGACATTTTTTTATTCCCTCGAACACAACACATGCTGTGATATCACTGATAAAATTTAGGGCGCATAAGAGCAAATGCTCAGAAAAATGCTCAAGTATTCTAACAAGACCAAGGTAATAGAGCCAAAATTTACAGACAGGGGTGAATTACAGTCAACAGCCATGCCACTGTTCCACCACTCACATCAGTGGCTGTGTCACCAGAATGTCACAGTTTAGCCATTTAGCCATTCAGGACTCAGGAGTACTGTGCTCACATCCACTGCTTTTCTTAGAATTAATGGTGCATGGCAGTTAAGTCTGATATTGGGGAGCATCACGTGGAACTAGATTTAAAAATTTTTAAGCAAATGTACAGATGTAAAAAGTAGCATTGGAGATTTCATGGGCTAAGCCATGAAGGGCAACAAGACATTAACTGCTTTTACATCTGCTAGAAGATATGCGTTGATTTGGTAGCTCTTAAAAGTAGAGATCTTGGCTGGAGAAACGGTTCAGTAGATGGAGGCAAGTACTGCAGAAGCTGATGACCTAAGTTCAATCCTCAGGACCTATGTTGGTGGAGGAGATAGACCATTAGTTGACCCCCACACACATACACGCATGCATAGACATTCACAAACACACATGCACATATCACAGATTAAAATATATTTAAAACACCAGTCTGTCTAAATGGAGTGAGAATATTGCAAAATTCTATGCATATCATTGGAGAAGTAGGTCACAAGAAATCTTACAAGATGTTGAAGGGCCTGAGAGAAACAGGAACTATTTTGTTTTGTTTTTGTTTTTGTTTTTTTCTAAGAATGGTCAGATATGTTTGCAGCTAAAGCCTGTGTCTCATCTGCAGTTCACACTATTAAGGTTCTGGTAGTGAGCAACCCTGATATCTCTGCTTGTTTCCTGATTATCTTCTCTGACTCAGAGGCAAGGATGCTTTTACCTTGGTGACAAGGGGCACCAGCTGCCCCTAAAATGCAACCATGCCATGAGCCTGGGAAGCAACTCTACTCTGCACTCCACAATCAAAGCCCATGCCTACTTCTAGGTTCCAGTTGGTCCTGTGATTACCCAGGAACTCTACCTCTCCCCACCCTCTGCCCTGTATATTTCAAGTTCCAATGAGACATCAAAGAAATAGTCTTTCAGATTCTATTTGACCAACTTTGGCCATGGCATTAAAGCAAACTTTTGTAATTAACCCCACATCTCTGAACCTAAGTGATAATGCAAATACAGAAATCTCAATGCCTTCCATTCTGATGTCTAGATCACACAGCCTTTTTGTTACCTCATGACTTTGTTCGTCAAGTATTTCAGTGCCCCAGAGATGGTGTGAGTCTTTCCTTTTAGAATCCCTTGAGGTTGAGGAACCTATTCTCCGTGTTGTAACTACCCATTGAAACCACCAGAAAGTAAACCCCCATCCTTTTAATATCAGTGAACTGAATTTCACTTAAACCTTGAATACTGTTGTACCCAGTTATATGCAGTAAATACAACTGATATTTATTTTTTAAGTATTTTGTTGTTTGAGGCCTTTTTATACATTTGTGTAATGTATGTAATGAATTTGAGTCCTTTTCACACTTATTCCCCATGCTCATCCCCTTCTGTCATTCTGATATCATGAGACTAAAGTCCTACTTTCAAGTCTTTTTTGTGTGTTGGCCATTGAGTTTGTTACTTACTCAAGTATGGGTGAGAAGTGACTTATTGGAGCAACTCATCTGTGGCTACACCTCTGAAGAAGATGTCATCAATCCTCCAAGGAGCAAGATGCCTTCTGGACTTGTCATAGCTGTTACACACATGAAATTGCTGCAGTTGTGATTAACTGAATAATATCTACATAAGCTTAAGCCTGTCAGACTGGTATTTAATTTGTTCAGAGCTAAACAGTATTGTCAAATCCACTTTCTGGAAAAAAATCAATAGAAAAGTTGACAAAAAGTCTATAGAACCAAGAGGCAAGCAAATGATCCCCACTCCTCTCCCAGTGTTTTTCCTACTTCTGTAGAGCTACTATCCCATGCTCAAGCAAGAATGCTGGTTTTCTTATGTACCTTCCCATTCTGCCATTCTCCACACACAACACTCAGCTGAAAAAAATTTCTAAAATGTTATCAAGTACATTTCTTTTCCTTCCTATCCACAACCATCGTAATAACCCAACTTTTGTCACTTATATCTTGCTTTTTGTAGTATTGATATTAATATATAATAATATTTGCATTTAAATTACAAAAGTCTACTATTTTCCCTTTATTTCTAAATTTCCTCTTAAGGCTTCAAACACAAAACAAAATTTGTTATGTGTACATTTGCTTGGGGCTTTCTTGTTTCTTTATTTATTGATATTTATTATGCATGAATACAAACCACTTTCATCATATCCATATCTCCCTTCCCTTCTCCAGTGCCTCCCATATTCTCTCCCACATCCTCTTCTCACTATTATGAAACATTGTACATTTAGAGAGAAGACTTTGGAATTTTTAAGACTGTGGGACTTTTAAAAGTTGGAACGGTTTGTATGTTAGACTGACATCAATATGAGATACTTGGAATGAAAAAGAGAAAAAAGGTTGTGGCTTAATAAGTGATATGTTTGTCAAACTGAAAATATATCTGTTGTACTGGTTAGATATTTGTCAATTAGACACAAGCTAGAGTTATATGTGAAGAGAAATCTCAAATGAAGGCATGCTTACAAAATCTGCTTGTCATGCTCTTGGTGATGGATTGACTTCTAGGGGCTCAGGCCACTGTGGATGGTGCCACTTTGAGTGGTATAAGAAAGCAGGCTGCAAAACCATTAATCAAACTTCTCTATGGCTTCTGCTTCAGTTTCTGCCTTGACTTCTTGCCCTGAATTTCCTTAATGATAGAGGTGCAAGTTCCTTTTTGTCATAGTATTTTAATCACAGCAATAGGAACTCAGAGAATGTGTCCCAGGCCTACCAGCCATTGCATCTCACTACCCATGGTAGGAAACACAAGAGACTTCATCCTTTACTGTGGAAAGAATGATCCAACATGATGGATCCCTAAACATGTTACCATGTTGGGCTCACAGTGGCTCAGACTCTATTTCCCATACTCCAGAATATGTGTGGCTTTACATCATTTCAGCCACTCCTTCCTCATTTTAGTCTAATTAGAATAATGCCATTTGTATAATAGTGGTGCATATTGATATTCTGCATGATGTCCAGATGGCCTGGATTTCTTCAAACCATGATATGAAAAAGGACAGAACACTATCATAGCCCATGAGTAAGACTATAAATACATTCTGTTGTCTGTTCCTTTTGTTCTAATAAAGATACCAAAGAAAATATCTACCAAATCAAATCAATGGCCACTTACTAAGCTCATGAGGTCAGCAAATACACCACATCCAGTTCTAAAGAAATAATGAGGACTACTCTTATCTTGAGTTTACAGTAATCCATATTATAGTCCATTTTTTGTCTATTCTGTTTGCTGTGTTTTGCAGGGATAAGTTTTATTCATTTAGTGGAAACATAATTATAACTGCCACCACTGCATCTTTTAGGTAATTTCTGGTGAGCCTAAATTTACACTACCATTCAATGATATATTTACTATATTTAAAAAGGTGTATGGAGATAGTTTCCAAGATTCCAGAGATTTGCAGTTGGTTTCTCTACCTCTTATACCAAGAGCACAATGCTTGTGATGAAGCCAATTATCAGATATAAACATTACCTATTTGGGTACATTCTTTTATGGTTTCTATGTTCTACTATCTCTTTTGATTACATATGATCATAATTTAAAGATTATTTTGACCTTTATTTTTTATTATGTGAATATGTATTTGTTGTGGGATATTTGATCATACTGTGAAACCCTGAGACTATGTTAATAAAGTCAACCTTGGATCAGGGGGCAGAGCCAGTGACTAGTTGACAAGAATTAGCCATAGAAAATATGGAAGACCCAGGAAGACAGAGAGAGGCACATCAAGGAGTAGGGCGTGACTTAGAGATTTGTAGTCTGGAGCCACAGAGCCGATGCTGGCAGGACCAGAAATCCTGCCAGACCATAAGATCTGAGCAGCTGAGCGCTGACTGTGGGGGCCATCCACTGTAGTTAAAATATCAGTCAATTCGAGGATAGCTGCTAAGCCAATGGAAAAACACTATGTCTGTATACATGAGTGCAAGTGCCTGTAGACACAAGAAGAGAGTATCAGATCCCAACAGTGAGAGTTAAGGTGTTTGTGAGCTGCTTGCTGTGGATGGTGGCTACTGAAATTGTGTCCCCAGACTCTGGAAAACTACCAGACAAACATGCTTTCTTAACCACTGAGCCATCTCTTAAGCCCTTGGTTATATTTTTTACTTGGGTTCCTTAGCATAACTAAGACACTTTTTGGATGGACTGGAGGTTTTTCTATGGTTTGCCATTGTCTTATTGTTATGCCAGTCTATTCTTACAACCTCCTGATTACTCAGTATTGTTTTTGTAGGTAATCATACTTTGGGTTATTCATTTACTATTCTCCCTAGGCGGGGAAATGTGTTCTATTTGTCATCTCTGTAATTCAATTTATGGAGCTTTTTGGCCCTAGACTTGATCCCTGTTTTAATTCACACTGTGGCAAATTGCAACTATGTTAATCATATTTGCTGGAGAAAATGCCAATTACTATAATTATATGTGCATATAAGCATATATATATACTTATATATATATATATATATAAAGTTTTTGTGTTTATATATTTGATCAAATTTATCATAGAATTCATTAATAAAATGACAAATGTTAAAAATTCTCACCACAGGGTGCCTATAAGTTTGAAAACCCATGAAGCCTGTAGAACAGGAAATTTTTTTGTAGAATAATTCAATTCAAGAATCCGGAAGGCCAACAACAAAATCTTCATTCCAAGCCCTATTGTTAGAGAGCCTCTATCTACCTATAGTGTATACCACAGAGTTAAAAACTGAAGAACTTAAGAGTTATGTATCTAAGCAAGAAAAATATACCTTGCTCTGGAATAAAGAATCAACTAACTAGTTTCCACTTTTGTTTGCCTTTTATTTACAGCCAGACCCAGCATCAATTGGCTGGCCACTCACATTCCTGACATGTCTGAAACACTAAGTCCACTGAACAACCTTCTTTGGAAATGTGCTTCACAAGCACACTTAGAAATACACTTTAACAGAACTGGAGTTGCAGACCATTGGAAGCTGCCAGGTGGGTGCTAGAAGTTGAACCCAATCCTTTGGAAAAGCAGCCAATGCCCTTCATCACTGACCCATCTCTTCAGCCCCTCTAGAGTATAATTTTTAATATACAAATAGACATGAACTCAGCACAACTATGTACATTAATATACTTTCTCTCCACTTTGAATATTCTGAAATTAAACAAGATTGGATTGGATTAACAACTTCAAGGCTTAGTCACATTCTTCAGGTTTCTCCCATTTTGTCTTTGTAAGTTTTATTTATTTTTGCTTTTTTTTTCTTTTAACTTTTATTGATTCTTTGTGGATTTCATATCATGTATCCTGATCTCACTTATGTTCCCATCCCCTCACATACCCCCTCTGCCCTTGCAACCTCCCTCCAAAAAAAAAATGAAACTTAAAAGAAAAAACAAAAGCCATACAAAGCAACACAATCCACTACCTTCTTCTGGCCACCAAGTGTAGATACTGCATGAATGGTTTGCAAAACATACATGTAGACAAAACATCCATAAAAATAATAATACATTTAATAAAAACTTTTAAAATGAAAAATAAAAAGTAGTTTCCACTCTATAGAAAAACAGAGAAATATAATTACTAATTTTCTAGGCATTCATCAGTCCAATCAATCAAGAACCATGAACTGGTCATTGCAGTTATCATCTGCCCTCTGATATTTGAATGCTATAAGATAGCCTCTATTGGAGGAGGGGGCCCTAATACTCATTATTTTATTATTGATCTCAGTTTAATATTAATTTTTCTCACTCATTTGTCTTTGAGAGAGTTCAATAAGATAACTTCTTTTTGATGTGGGACCAGGATTAGCACCATACTCATTACACTTTTGGTAATCATGCATCCTCTTGCCCTCACCCCACGAACCAGAAAAGTATAATTAATGGCTTTGTGACCATATATAGTATACACCATATAACAGTCTTATTGTTGACATCCATATTTTATGGTATCTTTAATGTTTATCCATATCTTTAATGTATATCATGCCAATTTCAACACAACATTCACTTAAATTTGGTATCCAAGCAAGCAATGTGTCATTAAAGGCCATCCTAACTCTGCACCCAGGTCATTTCCCAGAGTTTTTAGCAGAATGATCAGTCATATTCTGGAAAACACCAACAAAATATATTTACTACCCTCTCCCATGGAGTATACATTCAGAATCCATTCTCGGAATACACTGTCCCTTCTGGCTCATGCATGTTTTAATGGTACTCATGTTCATAAAAGGGAGTTGATAAATCTTAATAAAAAATTAGGCAACTCCTGCAAGCTGACAGAGTTTGGGGGCATTTAGAGATTCAAGATTTTTAGATGTGTTAGTCACCCATTCTTTAGAAAGATTTATTTATTTATTTATTTATTTATTTATTTATTTATTTATTTATTTATGCACAATGCATGCTTTTAAGCTTGCCTGAAGCTTAGCTATCCTTGTGGTTCAGCTCTAGGCCTTCAGCTTTTTCTGTGCTCTTTCTGAACAAGGTGAGAGCCTCTAATATATTACCAAGGATGGTCTCTGGCCTTCATACTTAGCTTTTATGACTTCTGTGTAACTCTCAGCTTGCTACCTTTATTCACAATAATTGATCAAATTGAACAAAAGCATCCATGTTCTAATGCCCTTGAAGTCACTATTTACTCTATATCTCTCAGATACCTAATGCATTGCACTACCTAATAAAAGCAGTTCACAGCATACAATCTAGTTGGCCACTGATAAATATTTTAAACACTGGGTTGCTACTTTATGCTCAAGGGTTATCTGTGCTCATCTACTACCAATTATGGGAACTTCAATCGCAATACTAGCCAAGGGGAATGAGATCCAGATTTGAAATTCAATTTAATGCCTAGTTTCTCCAACTTTGCTAAAATAGCATGTAATTTTGCTTCGGAAGCATATTGATTAGAATGCAAAAAGAGATTTGTAAAGAAAATGTTGTCAGTAGAAGAAATGGTAGAAAAGAAAATGTGAATATGTAGTGGACAAAAAAATTACTAGAGATGAAGTCTTATCAAATGCCTAAATTGAATTCACATGCACTTCTGAGAAAGCAATCTGTATATGAGTTTTACAAATGTAGGAAAGAGTCATTTCTCTATGGTATTAGCTACTTTTCTCATCGTTGTGAGGACATACTAACAAAAACAACATAAGAAAGAATGGGTTTATTTTTGCTTATGGCTTTAGTATACAAACCATTTGTTATGGAAGGCATGGCATCAACTTGTTATGTTATATTTGTAGTTAGGAAGCAAAGATAAAAGTTGTTGCTCAGCTTCCTTTCTCTTTTTCATTCAGTCCGAGACCTTAAACTGTCTAATACCAACCACATTTATGGTGGGTTTTCTCACTTCAATTAAATAAATCTTTCTCATAGACATGCCCAGAGACACCTCTCTTCAAGGTAATTCTAAACTACATCAAATTGACTACAGAAGTTTCACTCCTTTTCATCTTGACATTCAAACATATCGCAGAACCTACTACCCCATAGCCCTACAGATTTATAACCATTTCTTAATGCAAAAATGCATCCAGTCCAACTACAAAAGTCCCCATAGTCTTCGCCAGTTTCAATACTGTTTAAAGGTACAGTTTCAGAGTTTCTTCTGAGACTCAAATGATCAATTAACTGTAAGCTACTGTACAATAAAAAGATAAATTGCATATTTACAACATACAATGGTAGAGAATAAACACTCACTCTTCAAAATGGAGGAATTGAGAGAGTAGGGCATAACAACAAAAGTTTGCATCAAAGTAAAAATAAATTCCAGCAGGGGAAAAAAGACTGCCGCTCCATTCTGGACATTGGGGACCATGATGGACTGCCTGAGTAGTCCCATCCCTCATCTTTGTTGCCTATAGTAAACATAACTCATAGGCTAGGTCTAGTTCATGCCACTTCCTTGCGCTGTGAGTATTCCATGGTTATGACAGCTACGACATCCTGGAGATTCCATCGCAGTTTTAGGCTTCACCTTCATAGCTCCATTCAGTGTCTTTCAAGAAACTTCTTGGAAAGATATCAACCCTACCACACATGGACTGACCTCAGCACCTCCAAAAACTGTAGTGTAATATGCCATAAACCCTCAGTATTGTTTATTCCTGAAAAACAGATGAGACAATGTATGGCCATCAGCACAAGCAATAGTGGAGCATGTTTTTTCCTACCACCAGCCCCCAAATCACAACATGCAGACTTGTTAGTTATAAATGCTTGGCCTTAGCTTATGCTTGTCCCACTAGTTCATATAGCTTAAATTAACCATTTATCTTCATCTATGTTTCGCCTTAGGGCTTTTTATCTTTCTTTCATTCTGTATCTCCTATTCTGTGTCTGACTGGTTGGTGGCTGCTTGGCTGTCTGGTCCTGGGCGTATCTCTCTCTTTCTTCCTCTTTACTCTTCTAGCCTGTATTCCTCCTCCTACTTATTCTTTCTGTCTGCCAGCCCCACCTAACCCTCTACTGCCTAGCTATTGGCTGTTCAGCTTTTTTATTAGAGCAATCATGTGCCTTAGGTAGACAAGGTGAAACAACAACACATCTTTACATTGTTAAACAAATGCAATATAAACAAATGTAACGCATCTTTACTCATTAAACAAATACACTATAAACAAATGCAGCACATCTTTACACAGAAAGTAACATTCCACAACATTTCCCCCTTTTTGTCTTACTAAAAATAAAGGTTTTAACTTTAACATAGTGAGACTATATACAATAAGAACAATTATCAAGTAAGAATTGCATTTACAATATCCAGTCCATTTGTATTTGGCAAGTTCAGAAAAAATAATTTATTATCCTATCCTGGTGAGTCAAAAGTTATATTCCTGGCCGGACAGTGGTGGCGCACACCTTTAATCCCAGCACTTGGGAGGCAGAGCCAGGCAGATCTCTGTGAGTTCGAGGTCAGCCTGGGCTACCAAGTGAGTCCCAGGAAAGGCACAAAGCTACACAGAGAAACCCTGTCTCGAAAAACCAAAAAAAGAAAAAAAAAGTTATATTCCTAATTTGACTTCTATCATAAATAAGGAAAACTGTAACTATAACTATCTAGTCTTCAATTCTATCAAAGGCCCCAGAAGAATGTATTACTTGAGTAAACAGTGGTACAATGGAAGCCACTTCTAATATTGTAGAAATGAGAGAGCTATATAGCTACCTGGACAATCACCAAGTTTCCTCTGCAACACTGGGGCATCTATCTTCTGCCTACAGACCTAGAATTTTGAAGGACTGTCCCAACTCATTTTGGCAAAGTTTAGCAGTTACTTTGCTTTGTGTTCTGAATGTCCAGTTTGTACAGCAGTCAAGGCAAGGGCAGTTTCTTAAATGGCTAGCTTTCCCCACAATGAAAGCAAAGTCCATA
>CABHPQ010170499.1:15000-40872 GCA_902168405.1 Peromyscus aztecus
TACTTAACATAAACCTCTGAAGCATGACCTAAAGATTACTTAAACCCCATGAAGCAGAACTGGATCGTGGGTTCTAATTGCTCAGGCAGGTAGAACTAAGTATGTGGTGTCTGTAGAATATATATTTGAAACAAATATAAATTTGTTTCAACCCCTTGTTTCTGATTAAAGCAGATTTCCCTGCATGTAAGATTCACCATCAACAAATTACCTCTGTTCAACTAGGTTGAGAGTTAATTCGGATGACTGTTCCCCTTTAGACTCTAACTCTTCTTCTAACCTTAATCTACCTCCAAATATCTGAAATATTGGGAAGGAGGCAACCATGCAAAGCATCACCACCAGGCTGGTATAACAAGTGTGAATAGAGAAGCAGATACTACATAACTTGCCTAGGCAATGCCACATATTCAGCTATTACTTTTCTCACTTCTGTAATTTTTGCAGCCTGTGTTTGGATATTAAACTGAATCTAAGCACATAAGAAGAAAAAAAGCTATAGGGCTAATTTATGGCTTTTAACTCTTCAAACCACATGTTAAGGTTTTAAAAAGTCTTTACCAGATGTGAGTTGTATGTGTTACTGCTGTGGGATGTTCTGTATGGCAAATGTGTTGCTAATAAATCACTGATTGGCAATGGCTAGGCAGGAAGTATAGGCGGGGCTAACAGAGAGAATAAAAAGAACAGGAAGGCAGAGGGAGTCGCTGACTGCCTGCCAGCCGCCACCAGGACAAGCAGCTTGTAAAGATACCGGTAAGCCACGAGCCATGTGGCAAGGTATAGATTTATAGAAATGGATTGATATAAGATATAAGGACAGTTATCAAGAAGCCTGCCACGGCCATACAGTTTGTAAGCAATGTAAGTCTCTGTGTTTACTTGGTTGGGTCTGAGCGGCTGTGGGACTGGCAGGTGAAAGAGATTTGTCCTGACCGTGGGCCAGGCAGGAAAACTCGAGCTACATGTTACTTCTTATTTTTATTTTTAAATAAAATAGTTCTGTATAGGAACCATATCTTCCATCCAACACACATTTACATTTGTTTTGCAATAACCCGTACATAAGAATAATGTCTAAATCTGACCCCATTTTAACTTTTAAAAGAGAGAGCCACCTCTCCAGGACATGTCTTCCTTATGCCATCTCTCCTGGATCATCTATAAGATGCTCTGGATTCTGGCTGCTGAGTCCATAAAGATTCGCTTGAGCCATCCAACACACGCTTCTCTACATTGCTTTGGAACAGCACACCTCTTTTTGAGAAGGATTCTGCTCGATTCCCATCATCATGTTGTTTCTAGGAGAGCTGGGACATTATCTTGTCTAATTGAAAATTTTATTTTATATGTGGCAACATAAGTTTATTTTGGAATAAATAACTGACTTGTTGACTGCAACTTGTTTGAATTAGTCATTAGAATAAGCATCCCTGACTTAGATCGTATTCAACAACATCTCAAGTTGGATTATGAAAACAATTGCAGTCTCTTCAGCTTAGGCACTACCTGAAATCTCCAGTTTTATTTTCAGGTTCGCTTGAGATTTGTCAAAACTTTTTTATGTTTTGATGGCTTTTCTCACCAGGAGACTGGAACTGGGTTTCTGTCTTCCTGACTCACTTATACTTTTTTATAACTCTATGAAAAAATATAATCATATAAGTGATCTATACACATTTTAATGTTAAAGACGTTATATTGATATCAAGAAGCCTGTCGTTTGGGACTTGAAAGTACTTTCGGGAATTTAGAGATTGCTGTCTACTCCATGTGAACTATTAAACGACTGCTCTATCCAGTATGGATGATTTGAAGTGTGATTTCAAAATATCACCATGATGCAATTGCTCCACTGCCTGTAATTGAACACTGGTAAATACAAGAGAAAAATGTTTATAAACAATACAGAACTTCACTATTGTGAAACCTCTACAATTTCTTCCCTTCCCATTTGATTATAAAGCACTTAAATTTATTAATGAATGGAAAATAGCGAATTGAATCCCCAAAAACTTAATTTAGAATGGGAACTGGAGACAACTTTTTCTGATGGTTTTGCCATCAGGAAAAAAAAATGCATGTTTTATGAGCTTTGGTGAGAGACTGAATGTAGGAGGGAGAAGATTATGTAAAGGAGACTTTATTAGTGTCCTTAACTGCTGAACCAAAGGATTACAAGCTGGGTGGCTTGGAAATAATGAAAATTTCTTCTCTTTCATTTCTGGATTCTATAAATCTTAAACCACAGCATCAAAAGGAATATGATCCCTCAGAAATCCAGAATACTTTTATTTTTTCCTATGCTTTCTTTTTACATTATCTATTTATGTATTTAGTGGTGTGTGTGTGTGTGTGTGTGTGTGTGTGTGTGTGTGTGTGTGTGTTTTGGGTGGATGCATGCTGTGATGGACATTTGGCATGGTGTGGTGGACATGTGCGATTCAGAGGATATCTTGTGGGAGTCATTTCTGTGCCTCTGCCTTGTGGGTTCTGGAGCTCAAAGGCCACCAGCTAGGCAGAAAGTGACTTTGGATGCTAAGCCATCTCAAAAGACTTCAGATTTATTCCTGAATCTCCCTTGCTTCTGTTTGCTGGCCATCACCCTTTATCAGTCCTCCTGGAAGCTGCATCACTCGATGTCTGCATCTGTGATCAGATGGCATTATCCTAGATACCTTCGTCTACATTTCTTTCTTCCTACTTGTAAATACCTTATATCCAGTAAAGTAAAATTCTGAGGTACAAAGAGTAGCAAGGAAGCCAATTTATCCCTATGTGAAAAAGATATGGCATTATCCAAAGAGAAATGAGAAATTTAACATTTATTTTTTGAAATTTGAGATATAATTTACTCTACAATAAATGTGTATGGATAGTTTAAAGATAAACATCTTGTATACATGCATGATACCTAGATTTTAAAATCTATAGGCAGAGAGTGGGTAAAAGATGAAAGAATTAGTGATGGACAGTATATGGATGTTAATCACAGCTATATGAATTCTATTTGACCAAGAAAATTTTCCAGAATAGGATGTTGTCAATATGTTTCTCAGCAACAATGTTGAAATTAGCAAGGAGTTGCAAAGGAAATCAAACACTAGCAGGGGTACATCAAAGGAGAAAATAATTTTAAAAAGAACAATGGTAATATTTTTAATTTTTTTATATGAAGGGAAATCTCCAAACTGTGAACAGTTTTTCTCCCTATACACAGTGAGTTTTGTTATGATACACATTTCAATTAAAACAAAAATAACAACAAAGAGAAACTCTGTATTACGCAAAACTGTAGATATCATTTCAACTTTGAAATAATTCCCAGTTTTGCCACCCCCTGCTTGAATGTTCAATGTAAAGTAGTCAAATGGATAGAACCAGACAAGCTGTATTTATATGCTTGTGAATATATTGGCTGCTATAGCAGAATTTAAAAACAACATGGCCAAACCTGGACACAGATAAACTGGCTTCCTGCCTCAGTCACTCCGTGACACTCACCTGCTGTGAAGGATGCTTGATCATCAGATCAGAACATCAAAGATCAGATAATTACATTCATGAGAGAGCTGCTCATGTAATTACTGCTGAAGATGCTAACAAGTCCTGAGATTATAATTACAACTTAGATAAAAACTTGTGGGCTTTGATCCTTTAACAAGTCACATTTAAAAGGCCAAAGTCATCGTATGACAAGCAACATGGCCATTCAATAAACCTCCCCTACCTGTGTCTCCTTACAGATCAAGTATGGGCATTTTCTTTTCATTTTTAATTATTAATAATCAAAATTTTGTAGCTCAGCATGCAGCTTCAAATTTGCTTTGAGTCCATGCAAAGTGGTGGAATTAACAGAGGAATGTGTGTTGGCTCTCCTGGGTTTAGTTCAGACTCTTCTACTAACTCCTTACAACAACAACAACAAAAAAAAAAAATCAGACCCTGACATTTGGAAGTCCTAGTTCTCCTCATTTGCAAAAAGAGGAACATGGATGCTACTTTCCAATAACGTTTTAAGGTTTGCGCTGTTCAATGCAAACTGTCATAACAAATATCATATAGTGGTATTAAATGAAAGACATTTAGTTTCTTACTTTTCTTGAAGATGAAGGTGGATCAGGCTGCCAACAATGCCACTGTCTCCTGAAGTGCTCTCTCTGGTTTGAGGATGGCCACCTTCCCGTGTCTCTACCTGCCAGAGGAGGTGTGAACAGGTCCTGTAAAAATCAGGAGACTCTCAACAACCTTCTGACCTCATGTGAACCCAATTACCTCCCAAAGACCTTATTATCAAATGTATTCCTACTAAGAGTTAGAACTTCAAATGTGAATTGAGGGACACAGTTTATGAAGCAGCAATGACACAAACTTGTAAAGAGCAGACTTATTCTTATGCAAAGATAGAATATATTTTCAAGTTATTAAGGGAAAGGATGTCAAGCTTTATGCCTAACAGATACTGATTATTCCCACAGGGATTTGATCTACTTTTTCGTTCCCATGAACTGTGAGAACAATTTTGAGGCTACTTTTATGTGGGGGTGAAAGACAACATTGTGCATTGACTTACTGATGTTTAAACCTAAGAATCCAAAATCATTTTAAAACTCAATGGAAAGTCATGACCAGAGGAGCAGGTGTCAAGTGGTCTGCTGAGGGACATATTATGCCTCACTGACACAGAAAGCAGAGCTCAAATCCTTAAGTTCTGTTTTGATAACAGGAGCAAAAAAAAAAAAAAAACACAGAAATGCAAACGCTCTTGTAAATGAATACAAAGGCAAAACCGGACCAGCTAGAAGGAACAAACGTTTACGCTTAGAAGGGAAAAGAGGTAGGAAGTACATTTAATACTCATTGAAGTCTCATCATGATATCAAGAGGTGGTTTCCATCAAAGCAGTCCTGGAGTCTGAAAAAATGACAAGTAAGCAGAATGGTTCTTTCACTCATGTATTCTATTAGGATGGCTTACTGATCTATTATCTATACCAGGCATTGTCTTGGGTAATAGATAAAAGAATGAGAGTAAGTAAAAATGAAAAAAAAAAAAACTTTGCTGTCCTCCTGAAGGTCATATTGTAATGGAATAAGATAATAATAGTAAGGGATCAAATTACACATACATTTCAGGCAGTAGGAAACTTTGAAAGAAATACAATGTGGCAATGTAATGAAGGATTGTTGACATGAGTAAGGCAGTTTGTTATGGACATAATATCTTCTGCCAGTATTCAGATAGTAAGCTTCAGATCATGAGCTTTATGACTTTTGATGTTGCTGTTCTTTCATTTTGTTTTGTTGTGTTGTGGGTCTTTTGTTTTCGCATTTTAGACTGATTTGTTTGTTGTTTGCCTGTTTTGGTTTTTATTAGGGGGTTGTTTGTTTTTGGAGAGAGAGCAAGTAGTAGGCTAGATTGGGCAGGATCTAGGAGGAGCTGAAGGAAGGGAGCTACACGATCAAAATATGTCGAATAAAAATATCTTAGATGATAAACAAACAAATGAAATAAGTGAATGAGTCAAAGTGCTAGTGAATGTAAGGTTCCCCAGGCCTGTCCTTGGATACTGTGGAATAAATTACAAGGTATAAAAAAAGGAACATGGAAGTTGTCATTAATTCTGAAATGTCTTACATCAATTATTACTCGGTTTTTATTTCATCATCTCAATGGGGTGCAATCTTTACGTGAACAGAGATTAACCTGAATTTGCATGGGACCCAGTCTCCGAGGAGTAATCCTTAAACATAGAAGAGGGGAGAATAATAGTCCATAGATATGATACATGGCATCAACAGCCATTTCCTGCCATTTTTGATGATGAAGATGAAGGAAGAGAGCCATAGCCTAAGTTAGAGTGACACTTAGAAGCTGAGACTATTACCCTTTACATGGCTAGCAGGAATATGGATTCTTCAATTCAATATCTAAAGTTGTCCAATACCTCAAAGAACCAGAAAACTGACCTATCCTTAGCACTTCATAAAGGAAACAGCCTGCCTGCAGATACTTCGATTTCCCTCATGACAAGCCTATGGTGTGGTAAACATCTAACCCATGGATCTTTAAGATAATGCAATTGTATTTGTTTTAAGCCCCCAAGCTTATGGCAGCAAGAGAAAATCAATTCAACCAGCTTAGTGAAAATAAAGTTAATTTCTAGAGAAGAGTATTCCAGATAGAAGAAACAACAATATAGAAGCCCCAGAATATCAAGAAGTTTACTGTATTTGATAAGCAAATAAACAGGAAAATGAATACTCAGTAGAACTGAAGCCTGATGGGAAAGGGGAGAGTGAAGTGAAGTAGAATGAAGGAAAAAGTTTGGTGGGATTTAGAATTTTACTGGCTCAGGGGTGGGTTCTGGATTTATTCTTAATGTAATTCTAAGATAGCCTGCCTCTATCTTAGGCATGAAAGCCATCTTATAGTAGAGACAAACTAGGTTCATTCATGTTTTTTATTTAATTTCTGTTTCTCAAGGATTGGGTTATGTCCCACCTATAACCTTAGCTGCAAATGGTTCTATAATGCCTGTTCCAGGGAATGGTTCAAAAAGTTATTATGACCACCTTACAGCTATTTCTTTGTTCTTACATGTTCTGCTTCTGTAACCATGCCTACTTGCTTGCCAAATCCCCCATTTTGAAGTCTCCTACTCCTGAATTATAAAAACCCTTATTTCCCCCATGTTCAGTGATGATATCTTGAGTCCTTCCTTTAAGGAGAAACAGTCCATGGACATGAATTAAAAAGCTTGTTTTAATTAATTTGGCCATGATGACTTGAGTCACTGGTCTTTCTCCTCTCATCTGTGGGATTAACAATACTGAAAAGGTTTAAGATATGACATCATTTAAACATTATTCTGGCTGTTCTGCGCTAAATGGCAAGATAAAAAGTGACAAGAATGACTGGGAAGTAACATACTGGTCCATGTAAGAAATGGCAGTGCATAGGATGGTGGCAATGTGCATGGAGAACAAAGGTGAAATTAGGATGAACCTGGATTGATTTGGAAAGTGGAAGTTCATGAAAGAGGAGTATTTCAAGTGACTCAGCATTTTGCTGTAAGGAATTGGCTGGCTGTTAAAGATGTTTCTTTATGTGGAAGAAATTGGAGAGGAAAACCTAATCCCTATTGATTACAGATGATAATCAGTCAGGAAGCTGAATCTCAAAATATACATTTACAAAGTGCTCTGGGAATCTGTGGGTTTCTTGTTTGTAGGAGACTTATCATTTTCTCTAATGTATATTTAGAGCGTGTATTCAAGGATGAACTCCATGTAACTGAATATAATTCCTTTAGCATCTCCAAAGATATGCTGGTCAGAGACCACATGTGACTCCTGTGCTGTGAATGCTCTATTCCCAGGAATTATGGAATTTTAACTTACACAGGCATGTGGTATATTAGTCAGGTCTCTTTTTATGACATTTTACTTTAGACATCCTGAAAAAAAAAACAGGATTGGAAAAAAATACACATAAAGCAATGTCACTGTACTATTCAAAGTGAAGAATGCATAATCTACAACCTCCAGCATTAAAGTAACAGATTTAATCATATAAAAAAGAGGAAAAATTAAGAAATAATCAAATAAAAATGATGAATAAAAATGGAGATTAACTATCTGCATTAGCATTTGAACAGAACCTTTGTAACAACACAGTAAATATGTTCAAGATAAAGCTAGATCAAGTCAAACTGTACACTGCACTTTGCAGAGAAGTAAAAATTATGGAGACAATAAGGAAATTCCAGAAATGAAAACTTTAATATTGGAAATGAAAATGCCAACAGATAGATTAACAAGTAGGTACTATTGTGAAAATGGAACTGATGAACTTTAAAAGAGAGCAGTAAAAATTATTAAAGTGAAGACCTCATGGAATTCGACTCCTTTAAAATGTCATCAGTGACATAGACTCACTCCCTCACTACAATCTACAAGGGCAAATTATTTAAAACAAAATCAGCTATTCTTAATCTCTAAAATTCTCCTTTCCTAGTCTTGCCTCAATGTGAGACAAATGGTCCATGTATAACTGTGGCCAAGAGGATGGCAATGTTCTTTCTCCAGCCAGCCTCCACTTACAGGGTGTTGAGGCACTCTGAGAATATTGGTTTCTTAGTGACTCCTACCACAGCTTTTTCACTGAGTAGAAGTTTCATTGTGAGAGATGCATGCCAATAAATCCAGAAGTTCTCACTGGAGCTTCTCACTCATGAGCTCAAGGTTTCATTCTTCCAAAAACACACCACAATCTCCATGCTCACAGATTTTGTCACTGGGTAAATCAAGTCTAGCTCCATAATCTTTTCCCCAAAACTTAATTATTTGAAATAGTTGTAGGAAAGGTCAATCGCCAGGTCAGTCTTAAAAACAACAGAGATTTTGAGAGTAAGCAATTTTTTTTTCTTTTCTTTTTTTTTTTTGGTTTTTCGAGACAGGGTTTCTCTGTGTAGCTTTGCGCCTTTCCTGGAACTCGCTTGGGAGACCACGCTGGCCTCAAACTCACAGAGATCCGCCTGCCTCTGCCTCCCGAGTGCTGGGAAAAAATGAGGCTACTAGCTCATTAATTACAAGCTATAGGATGTCTTCCAACAGAGAGTTAAGGAAAAGGAAGAGCTAAAAGCCCTTTTAGGGTAAATGTCAATGCCTGGCCTCAAAACTTTCCCTCCAGAATGGCCTAGATTTAATTGAATCTGACTAAAAAGTAGTTGATATGTAAGGGCATTGTTGAAAACTGTGTAACAATCACCTGGCAATTAGTGTAGCCACACAGCTGGCATATTGCCAATAGAATCCAGCAGTTTAAAAGAAAAGGAATCAAGAAAAGAGATAATGCAAGAGGCCTCTACATCATGCCATCCCAGATGACTGCAAAGTAAAACCCTGGATGGTGCCTCCTCCAGTCTCTTGACTGATATCAAAAACAAGTACATGAAATAATGTTTATGTAATTGAATTTGGATCTATACAATTTGACTTGTGCTGCATTCACAATTAATGTAAAGAGGGGAAGATTTAGAGTGCAAAAGGAAGTGACAACAAATGAGGACATGGATCTACTGTAACAAATGACGAGAGTCAGAAATGTCAAATGTGCGTAAAGTGTGAACTGGATAGCTTTTTCTTTCTAATGGTTTCATAAAGATACAAAATTATATACAGTAACTTATAGCAGCTCATTATCACAACCATAGCATATGCCACTGTGATATGTGTGACAACATGACAAAGATGAAATCGAGCACCCAGGAATGGTGTTGCTGTACCATACCTCATACTTCTCTTTACCAAAGAATGGAAGGGTGCTGTTATGAGTTAAATGCAAATTATAAGCAAAAAGAGAACAGTGTTGGAAATACAGTGAAAGTATAACACAGTGAATTAAGATATCATATAAGAAAATATTAATGCAAACAAGAATTGTCAAGGAAGAAGAGAAGAACAAATGACCAAATGGTCCTAAACTGAGAAGAAAGAAGTGATGTGGCAGGTGTAAATTCAAATATGTAGGCAGTCATTTAGATCTAAAAAAATAAGCTATATAATATTAATGAGATGATTGAATGATTAAGAGACTATATGAAAAAAATTCCTTAGCTTCAGAGTGAGTCACAATGTGTGGAGATTGGAAGGACAGATGAAGCTATATCATGTAGACAGCAACCATGAAACAGCCAGAATGATTACACTAAAATCAGGGATACCAACTTTAAAACAGAGAATATTAGTAAAAACGATGAAGATAAAAGAATCCACTAGGAATACATAACAATTATAAACATATATTCAAATATGCACATCACCATTGAGCCCCCAAATACATAAAAGCTGGTAATTTGATAGTAGTACTTGGATGTATAATTATTAAATTTTCAAAGACAGAACAATTAAGCACAGGTAAATATGAAATTAGAATCTGTTACTAAAAGCTAGGCTCATTTACACACATTAACACAGTTTATTCACATAACTTCAGTGTGAGATGGAAAACACAGATGTCCAGCCTTCTACTCCATGTTAAGAAGATCTAAAAGTTAAAACTATGTGGATATAAGACAGCAACTGCTCATGCCATAAGTTCCTGTACATACAAAGTCAGCTTCAGGGTCTGGGGCTACAGTTCAATTGGTAGAGTGTCTGCATAGGCCATGGGTTCTGTTATGCAGAAATTACTTTTTCTTTCCAAATGATATTTAATTGTTCAAAGTTTGGTTAACTGGATATGGAGGGAATACTGCAGATTTCCTCTTGATCTATTAATGTTTTATGAACTACATATGTTTGTTCCCCCAAAAAGTATCTGTTACAACTTGTACTTTGTATTGTAAGTGACTAAACATTTATTCAGTGTGTGTGTGTGTGTGTGTGTGTGTGTGTGTGTGTGTGTGTGTAAAACATCTTGGCTGATACAATTCTCTAGGGTGTGAATGTCAACCAAAACAAGAAATACTTTCTATCATATTGAGTTTAAGATATAGTGACAGAAACGAATAATTAACCAAGAGCTTATTCAGATAATAATTGGACTGATTAAGCATGACAGTATTAGAAGAGCCTATAACTTAGTGATTTAACTTAATCTGAGAAGAAAGGCAAATGTTTGAAAACAGAAGTATTGATTGAGCTGAGATGTGATGAAAAGGAATTTGGGTGAATGATGAGGAAGCATAATCTCTAAGAAGTGGATTCTTACATGAATGTCAGATGGCTGGAAGATTAGAGAGCTGGGAACTTTCCTATAGTATGCTTATTCCTTTTTCTCTCTGTATACTTAAACACGTGTACTAATCATTTAATACATTACTTAGTGTGGCCTCTGGGCTTCCAACTCTTTCCATTTGCTTTGGTATTCTTTGTAAGATTATTGATTAGTATGTCCACAATTCTCAAATGTTTAGGCTGAATTACTACCTTGAAATACTTTAAGCAGTTTTTAGGACTCAAGAATAAATTTTGGTAAAATATTTAATTTTATGTGGCTCACTCTTATTAATGGAAATAAATTAGACTGTAGGCATGAGCCATTCCAAGTTCCTTCTGAGTATCTGTGCATTGACACGTGTCTGAATCTTTGATTTTTTAATAATCTTAGGTGTAAGTACTTTTGCAGTAGTTTTTATGGTCACGAATCTCTGGCTACCTTTATTCCCTTTTAACTTTCCAATTTGCTTATTCTTTTAAGCACTGTACATGTGATGATTACTGAATTCTCAATGAGTCTTGGTGTGGTGGTGTGGTATAAGCCCCAACACAAGGGAAGGAGAGGCAAGCAGACCTCTGTGAGTTTGAGTCAACCTGGTCAATGTGGGTCATCCAGAAATATGTCTGTCTCCAAACCTGTCTCCAAACACAAACAAATAAAAAGCCTGTCTCCAAACACAAACAAATAAAAAGTTTAATGACACTATTCCTAGACTATCCCAAGTCTATATTAGCCTGCAATGCTTCTTTGTATGTTCATGTCATACATACATGTTGTGTTGTGCAGAGCGCCTGTTCATTGACATTTTCTACATGAGCATCCTCATGTTAACAGTCTGGCCTGTGATGATTAGCTAAGTGGTGTTTTCACCTCTGCCACCTCACATGTCATACTAGAATGTGAGGCATTACCTGGTGACCTTAGGTGTTGTCCCACTGCCACCTGGTGGTACATGTACACAAAAGGCAGCAAAGCAAGGAATAGGTTCCATCTACGCAAAACTTACATGTTCTGAGTTTTTCATAGAGGCATAGCTTAAACATTCTTCATTTCTAAGTCTGGACTCTTATAATGAAGTATATACAAATTCCTAAAAATCGTTCATGATAAGATGGTTAATGGTAGAGCAAAACGTCCTTAATGAAGAAAATGTGACTGGAACAAAAACCAGCTTTTAAGTTTTGAAATACCACCTTGAATACTCGACGTACTTTTTAAGGATAAGAATAGATTTTGGTAAAAGACTTAACCTAGTATCAATTTAACATTTTTTAAGGAAAGAACATCAAATAGACCAACACAAATATATATTATAATAAATTATTTGAATTGTGTAGCTCTTGTTCATGCCCTTGGTTGAGTTCCAATCATTTCCAAGCTAAGACTTCCAAAACTAAAGCTTTTATTATTTTTTTAAATTTCTTGCCTTTATGTTTAGTTCCTCTGTCTGTATTATAATGTAGATTACAATGAAGTCATGTGTTAACTGGTATATTTTTCAAAGTCTGGTAATTCCCTTATATTACCTGAAATACCATTTTTAAGGAAATAATATTGTAAAATATCACTTGGTCTCTCCCTGTTCCAATGTGTCCAATTCATTATGCTTTGGTGAATGAATTGTGAAAGTCTAGTGTTGACTTCTGTTATCCACTATTTCTATTCTCAGAGTTTCTCATTTGAGACTTTTCCACATGTCACAGTTGTGTGTATGTGTCAATATAATATGGATATCTCATTTGAGTTATTCTTATATACTGTGGTATATTTTTGTGTTAGCGCTAACTGAGTCAGTGTGTGTACATAGTCTGTATAAATCAGTGCTTTGCATTTTTAGCAAGCTTCTCCACATAGTGCATCTGGCTCTCAAAAATTCTCTTACTGTAGAAAGGGGGAAGAAAATAGACTAATTATCTTTATTTTGTGAGCCAAAATATAGAAACCTAAACTGACAGAAGTGAAAAAATTTAGTCTAGTTCTAACACCAAAGGTTTTTGTCTTTGTTTCTTCCCCTATGTCACAATGAACATTGGACAAGATTTTATTGCTTTTTGAGTGCTCACTAAAACCTAACACCCTTAAGAGGATTCAGCATACTTCTCAGGGAAGGATTTCAGGACAATGTGGTATAGTAAAGGGCATGATCTTTGGTTTTACCAGGACTATGATATAGCATAGCTGAAACAACAAAACTGTAACACATCCCTTTCCTCTCTGTTTATTAAGAGGATTAGAGTTATTTTATGAAAGTTCTTATCACAGTGCCTGGTTTATAGTAAGCATTAAAATGGCCATTATCATTAAGAAGAAAACACGAAGCAACAACATTCATGTGGATCAGACTGGTACTATAAATCGGTCCTCCTTGATGACTGAACTGACAATATGTTACCTGAAACATGCTACTAGATATTACTCCAGAATTTGAGAGCTGCTCTGTGGACCCATGTAGTGCCCAGCGTCGCATTTTTACTGAAGGGAGGAAATGTATGAATGTCATTAGTTTTGATACTCAGTTTACAAATTTGGAGTTAGTTAGTCCCAGGCTGCTGGTCCATAAGGATCCATTTTATTCCTAAGCATTTTACAAGCTTTATGTAATGAAATGAATAAAAGAGAGAGAGAGAGAGAGAGAGAGAGAGAGAGAGAGAGAGAGAGAGAAAGAAAGAAAGAAAGAAAGAAAGAAAGAAAGGAAGGAAGGAAGGAAGGAAGGAAGGAAGGAAGGAAGGAAGGAAGAAAGAAAGAAAGAAAGAAAGAAAGAAAGAAAGAAAGAAAGAAAGAAAGAAAGAAAGAAAGAAAGAAAGAACTTAAATTAGATCTATCACCAACAGAGGAGAGAATTTTCACAAGACCACAAAGTAACAGCTCAAATGAATGCCATTATTCCTGTCTGTAGGTTGTGCCTCTGTAGTCAAACATCTGTATGCCTGTTTCCCTGACACAAAGCATACATTCCCTGACAAGAAGGAAAATCAACCAGTGTAACATTTCTCTATGGATGAGCAGGTAAAATGAGTTGGGATGTCCCAAGGATTAGGTAAGGGAGGATGCGGATGCTTGTGTCCCTAGTCTACCCAGTTTGACCTCTAACTAAAGAATGTTAAGAGAGCGCAGTAGGTGGCCTGGAAACAAAAAGGGAGACTGTAGCTAGAGATCATGTTACAGTAGGGTGAATCGGCCAAAATGTCCTCAACATAGCAAGTCCTGCTTCAAAAATGTGGGAAAGAGACCTGTGATAGAGAAGACAACTCTACTGTTTGCTCATGTTTTAGAAGAGAGGTTTCAGAGTAAAACAGTCAAGTATAAAACTTGGGAATTTGATAGAATAAAAATGATCTTCAGGAGAAAATAAATGCCTAGAAGATTAACTAGCAGTCTCTTTAGCCTAGGTATAAGGAATGACACACAGGAAGAAAGTAAACAATCCAGCAACATAAAGGTAGTTCTAAGGTTGGTCGTCAATGTGTTTAAGAAAGTTCATATTTCCATTCAAATACTAAAATGTTGCACATTTGACTTAGCATATTTGTAACTCTCTCAAAAGTATGCTACCACTTCTAAGCAAGTGTGTGATATAGAATTTACAAAATAAATTATTTTCTTCATACACATAATCACCTGAATATCCTTCAGAAAGTGAATTCCACAAATGCTTTTAATTTACATGTTGATTTTGAAAAGATGATTATTAACAACTGAATTCATGGCACACAGCAAACATTCTACCATAGAGTCTCAGATACAGGCAGCAAAATAAAACACAGCAGCTCAGTCAGGAGGAGGTCGTAGGAAGCATACAGAAATCCAAGCCCCATAATGTATGGTCTGCAAGTCAGACAAGAAAATTCTTACTAAAAGACTATAGCAGCCATCTCCAGGCTGAAAGAAGAAAGAGGGAAATGTGAGAAGTCCCACTCTTTAGGTACCCGAGTCATCAAACAGGAATTGTTAGATTCTGGTACCATAATCTAACACAGGAGTACTCAGCTCTTCCTCAGAATTAACCTTCAGGGGAAAATAAACAACCAGATGATTAATAACTGTCTCTATGGTTCGGTTATAATGAACAAAGCACAAGGAAGGAAGTGAAGGAACCTGCAACAGGAAAGGGCATGAAACTGAAACACCCCGACATACTAAGAGGAAGACGCATGCGCAGCCAAAACCTAGCTCATGAAAGTCTTGTCTGGCTTTAATAAAGAGGTGACACTTTTAAGGAAGAACTGTTTTGAGTGTGTAAACATCTTCCCCTGGTTTACCATTCTGGCTACATGATAAACGTCTTGGATCACCTGCCCACTTCCTTAAGCTAGAGCTATTTCTACTTTACTTTAAAAGAAGTAATTTGGAGTTTTGGAGGTGGTGTCTGTTGTTTAAAAAAAATCAAAGAAAGAAAAACAAACCACCAAAACCCCTGCATTATGCATTCATAATCAACTACCACCAAGGTCCACAGAAAGTAATTTCAGTTGGCTCCTTGCCAGGTACGTTTATAGGATTTAAACACACTCTCTCCTGTGCTATAGTTAATTTCCATATACAATTGAGCAAACTGATACTTTAGAGAGATTAAGAATTTTGCTAAATTTATGGTAATGGAAACAGGGGTATGGTCTGATTTAGGAAATTAATACTCTGTCTCTACAACCACATCTAGAACTTTACTCAGCTTTCTCTCAATCACTGGCCCATTCAACAATCATTAATTATCTATTACATACTAGAATTTAGAAACAAGAAAAGGGACATGATCCATGTCCTCTTTGGTGTCTTTCCCATTATATCCCAGAATCTTATGGCTAGACTGTAACTGACTAGCAATGCCCCGTGCTCCTCATGTGTATTTTCTGAAGGGCTATTTCTAGCAGCTCTTGAGCTTAAAAAAAAAAAAAGTATTAGCCATAGTACAAAAGAATTTTAAGCTGCTATACATGTCATTATGTATGTGGATCTTAAGATGCCAAGACTCTGGTAGCCTATTTGGCTGTCTAATAATGCCAAGCCAGGTTTTAGTAATCAGAGTGGTGTTTCCTAAGAAGTGTATTTGACATGTTTCTTAATATTTCCATCCATAACACATAGCTGTCTATGTATAGCAGAAAATAATGGCTAACTTTATTTAATTGAAGTAAACCAATGAACAGGTATTACATCACAAGATGAAAATCCAAATTAATAACAGATTAAAGTTTTAGATTTATTTTTGTTTCACAGGCATCAATAATGTCTTGTCAGACTTCTGCTAATGGTGTTGGACTCCTAACAGAGAACGTTCTAATGGGAGAAGGCTGTATTTAGAAAAATGGTGTATTTCTTTTGTCTTTTCTGTTGGGATCCATTTATTCTCCTGATTTGATCCAAATTTGTATATCCAGTAGGATAGAGGATGATGAATGTCATGTACCCTATTGAGTCCCTCATTAAATATTAAACAGATATTAATGGAATTAAACATCAAATGGACTCCAGAAAATTACAGTAAGCAGAGTCATCCTTCGGTGGTCGAGAGTTTTGTACTTCCAACTTTATATATAAAATTACAGGAAAGCTGTTGGGCAAAGAAAGCTTTTAACATTGGGAGGCAAAAAGTTGGAGTCTCTGATGTAAGAATACAAACATTTTCCCCACAGAAATCTACACTAACTCTTGGGATTCAAATGTCATGTGCTAAGTTCTGTCAAAACATGTTAGTAAGCCTTCTTTCCCACCAGACACCCCCCAAAAATCTCCAGTTTCATAAGGCTGTGCTTTCCTCATCCCCATCTTTAGAATCCAGGTGGGAAGGAAGCCTAAAATCTAAAGTAGCTTTTTATATCTGCAATTAAAAAAAATGACTGTTTGGGCTTTTACATAGCCAGGTATGAGTGAAGGGTAAAAGAATTAATCTAATCCACTCCTGTTTGTTCAGACCTTGTGTGAGCAGCCAGCATCATCGGTGAAAAGCTGTCACAACTCTGAGATCTGATAGCAAGGGCTGGCCACAAGCCTTAACAGGCAATGAACCGGCCAGCATATTCAATTTTAATTAAATCCCCATGCCAGGAACGAAAGCTTTGGAGGAAAGCAGGCTTTAGACATGCCATGTGTTCATGTAGTTGCTCTATATTCATGGAGCCATCTGAAAAAAATTGTAGGGACTGTAGACATTTAACTGACCAATTAACAGAATTTTAGCATTTGACTCTTGTCAAACACTTGACATAACTACAAAATGATCTTGGATTATGCATACCTCCATGGCTGCTTGTTCTCCTGGGATGGGAGACCTTCTTTCAGAATTGCTGTCTCTCATGAATTTAAGCCGGTTCTTCCTCCTTCAGTTCCCTGTCACAAGTAATAAATGAAAAGCAAACCATTCCATTTGTCCTGCAACAACACTAAGGACTCAGTACGGTTTTTACTCCAGCTCCAAAGAGCCTGGAAGAAGCCAATTACAGCTGTCCCAGGCAAGCTGGACTCTGTTGCTGCAGGTAATATGGTCTGCTGAAACTCACCATCTGCACCTCCTAGCATAGCTGCTATCAAATTGCATTTCTCATAAAGACATTAAAGAAAAATTAAATCACGCACTGTGTGTAAATCTGTCTTCCTTGGTGCTAGTTATATTTGCCTTTGCTACTGTGACCCTAAGGACATGGGATGCCAGTGACCTGCTTTTCTCCTTCCTGACCAGATGAGGAACCTTATGGCAATAATGCCATTGCACACAGTGTGAGCAAAGTCTTGTTAGTTACTGCAGTAATGCCAAATCTTTGATTCATGGAACTGATTCTCCTCGTTCTGAACTGAAGAAGATGGCTTTAGTCAAGGAATACAAAGGCAGAAAGGAGGGTGGGAGGAAGAAAGAGCAAACAGAGAGATTTGCAAAAAGAGTGGGAAGAGACAGGAAAATAGAGGGACAAGGGGAGAGGCAAATTTGGAGTCTTTTCACAAATATTTCCTTTTCTTATATAATTTGATGGTATGGGTAGAAGACAGGACTAAGAATTCATCATTTTGGTTAATATCATATAACTAAAAGAATTCAGAAAATGTCTTTCCTAACCGTAAAGCTGTGCTTTACAGTAGAATAAGGAAAGACAGGACAGAAATAGAGTTGTGAGGGGTGTGTGTGTGTGTGTGTGTGTGTGTGTGTATGTGTGTACTGAAAGAGTACCTGAGCTCAAGGCAAATCTCTATATACACTGGGCCTTCATATCTGTCTCACTGATCTTCAGCTGTCTTAATAATTTGGCTTTTTCCCAGGCCACCCCAAGTCACTACTTAGCTACTGGACTGTATGTGTTCTCACAATCCAGGACCATCAGTTTTCAATGCCCAGCTATCAGCTCCTTGGCCCACTATAGAAATCCTGGCCCACTATAGAAGACTCTGAGTCTTAGGAACTGAAGTCCTGGCTCAGTGGTGCACATGTGCAGTCATCATGCTTAAAGCCTCTGCTCCCTCTGACTGTTCAAATCCTTTCTCATCTCAGGAGCTTCACACTCAGGCTCTTAAGTCTCTCCCCTGGCTTTCCTTCAGCTTTTATGTATTTCTTTTCTCCTCTCCACTGTTCTGACATTGATGAAGTACCTTATTGGGTTACTTCAAGAATCCCCTGAATAAGGTCTTTTGACTGTTTTGCTAAAGTAGTGTTTTCAGTGATGAATATGGAGCATAGGACCTCAGGCACACTAAACAAATGCTTTACCACTGAGAAGCCCCAAAACATGGTTTGCTAAACATTCAATGCTTGCTCCTTGCTTCTGCTCCTGTAGTTTTATGGCAAGATCCATTTATTTTCTCTTGCTTATAGATTACAATTGTTATTAATACTAAATCCAAACTCATAACAGGTGCTGCTTAAGTTTCGAAATCAAGTTCCTAGTTTGCCTTAACAGTAACTCACAAGTGAGAAGCCATAGCAAATCATTTGCTTCTTCTTGGACTGTCTCAGTTGCCTAATAACTCCTGAACATTTTAGTCTGCCTTTTTATTAAACCCTTCATACATATTTTATCTGGCTATTTCCTATGCATCTTTCATGATATATTTAATATCCTTTTCTGGAAAGCCACCCAGGCACCATATGTAGAGAGTTTCACCTTGCTTTTCATTGCTATCATTATAGACTGTATATGCTTTTATATTCTCTTAAATCAGTTTGCTTTGGACTGTATCTTACACTAGACATACCCCTTTAAGAAATGGGCTGATTTTGTTCATTTGATTTTAATTGAGGCATTCTCAGTTTCTAGAACAGGGCCCGTTACTAGTAACAATATGAATAGGAAAGAGTTGAAGGAAAGGCAGAGAGGGAAGGAAGAAAAGGAGAGGATGAGGGGAGGGAGATATAGAGGGACAAGGGGAGGGAAGGATAAAAAGAAAGAAGGGATGGAAGGATGAAGAGAGTGATGGGAGGAAAGCATACATGTTGTTGAGCCTTTCAGGTATGTATGGGTCCTCTGGTAGTATATTCTTAGGAATCACCTCACCTACTCAATCCACTTGACAGAAGTGGAGTTAGCTGTGCACTTGGCTTCAAGAAGGGCACGTGGATTTTTGAAAATGTAATTATTAACATTGCCTGCCAAATCTGAATGCAGAAGCTTGCAAAGCTTAAGATCTTCAGAGATAGAAAATATTTTGTATTCATTTTCCAAAAATATGTCAGAATAGATGTTAAGTACACCTTTGGCATACATATCAACAATGTTAAAATGTCTACTAAATATCCAGCAGGTGTTATACCACAGAAGTCTAATCTATGAAGGAGTACATTAATTTCAGTGATGCATAAACTCATTTACCCATACAAATGAGTCCTTGGATGCAAGTTTACATACTGCTTGTGAAAACTGACTTGAACTTTTGCCTAGAACATCATTATGCACATCCTGTATGCTGATGATCTTCTGTTGCTTGTAGCACAACAACCACTTTTAACTCATTACTTTTTCTTTCAAATAATTATAATCCCATGCTCCTCATCTGTCCCATTTTTCCATTCTCCATTCTACCACTTCAGTCCCTATTATATAACCAACCACATTTCCTTCTGATCCATGATGTTACCTGGTACTTAGTGTTAGGGCACACCCTACTTTACATTCTTTTGTTGGTATGTGTGTGGAGTGCTTGGAATTGAACTTTTGTCCTTGTGCATGGTAGGTAGGTACTCAACCATTGAGCGATAATGCCAGCCCCTCTTTGCCTATGAAAAGAAAAGTATTAAACATGCAGAATTATGATATATATTCATCTTACAGATTTTGGTATTTAACATTAAATATGGATAGGCACATAGCTCTGCATTAGAGTACTTGGTTAGCATGTATAAGATCCTATATTTGATCCCATTGGATGAATAGGAGCTGAATTTCTACTTCTCTTGAAAAATATTTTCAAAAACCCATAGAGACTAAGGTCTTGAATGGTAATTGCTGGGAGGTGGATTGTCTTTCCCTCAATGCTACACTGAATGCTCAACAGTCAATTCTTATGAATGTGACTACATTTGGAAATGATAACTTTAAAAATTTAATCAAACTAACACCGGATTATGTTGGATCAGGGTGGACCTTAGTCCAATAACTGAAATTCTTGCAAAAGGAGGGAAACTGATGATAGTCCGGTACTAAGCTAATGCCAGAGGATGATGAGTTTAAGGGCAGCTTGGGTTACATAATGAGATGAGAGAGAGAAAAGAGAGAAACAAGGAAGGAGATTAGAGTATGACTTTCTAATCCAGTGAACACTAAAGATTGCTGGTGACCATGAAGAGCTAAGTTGAGACCACGAATAGTCATCTCTGCTTTCAGAGAGATCATGCTCTTGCCACAACATACTATCATGACAAGTCTGCATTGTGCTAAGTCCCTCAGGATTTATTACTTCATGTCATTGCTAGATGTCTGCAGAGTAACAACTGCCAGCTATGAAGAAAGGCTGTTTCTCCCCTACAGAAGGCATGTGCCAACTTCTGTTTAGAGAACTCAAGATACCCCCTGTAAATCTGGGTGATTTCTTGGTCACATAGCTGAGTTCCAGTTACCATTTGTCGACTGACATATAGCCAGCTTCTCATAATCACATGACATCTTTTATCTTTGAAGAATTTGGTCATTTAATCTGATACCTGACAATTTATACATTTATATACTAATATATTTATATCAACAACTCTGTATATATATATTTCAGAATTGCATGTTTCTTTGTTTAAAAAAACTGAATAATTGCTTCATATTTTGTTTCTGCCACTATTTCCCTGATGCAGTTTTGACATTTTGTCCTTTGACTCTGTCTTATTAAAAAATGAAGGCTATGTATAATATACCATTTGATATTGTATGCTGTATAATTATCTATCCTGAGAATTGTTCTATGTATTAGATTCTATCTGTCAATATCTTAAGACTCATCTCATGAGCTATCAGAAGATCCTTCAGAGTTTGAACACTAAGAATGACAATGTCAATTATTCTGGCAGGAAAGAATGGGAACAACAAAAGCTCTTCCAGTGTTCCAGGCTATTGTTTCTGACCAGACTCATTAAGCAAATAAATACAGCAGTGTTATATACAAATGCCTTGAAATTTCAAAAATCTTTTAAGAAGCAAATAAAAATTTTCATTGTACTAACACACTTTCATCTCTTAATTCATGACAAAGAGTTTGAAGGATATCTCACTGTCACTGTTGTCTTTAATAAGAACAACATAGATATCAATTTGGGCACATTGCCATACAAATAAATATTTTAATTCCCAGTACATCAGTTAATTTTCTCCTTGCTACAACAAGATCCTGACTACAGCTTAAGGGAGGAAGAATTTACATTTGGCTCAGAATTTGAGAATATAGTCCATCAACGCTGGAAAGTCTGGATATCTAAAGCCTGAGGAGACTGGTCACATTTATCCTCAGTAAGGAAACACAGTCAGATGAGTACTGATGCTCATCTCCCTTCCTCTATTTCATTCAACCCAGGACCCTAGGCTATAGAATGCTACTACCCACATACCAGGTGGCCTTCCACCTCTGTCAATCCAATCCAGTAATTCTCTAACAAGTATGCTCAGACATTTGTCAGCAAGGTGATTCTAGATCCTACCAAGTAAACAATCAATATTGACCATCCCTTCAAGCTTAGTATGGTTAATAAAAATACTTGCATACTATTGGCCACTGAATAAGAAATGCTGTGTTAAGATTTTATGAAGTTCCATAAACAAAGGCCTCAAGTCTTAACCAGCTTTGTTTAATGTATGACTGTGGTTTCATTTTTTTCCCTACTGCCTAGAGTTTAAAGGCAATAGCTAAAATTCTAAAAGCCATCCTGAAACAACTTATTAATAATAGAGGATAAATACACTGGAAGTTGGGATCCTTAGGGGGAAAAAAAGCTGGCATATAATTTCAAAATTGCTTCCCTTGGGACATTAATACGTGAGAAAAAAAGTAAATTTTCATCCAGTTAATAATACTCTTATTTTAGTTCTCCTAACACATGAAGTATAGTCTACTTCTAGTTTATTTACAGCTAATTTTAGTTCTATAAAGCTTTTCATAGTTTGCTTAATGATAATTTGGTCTGCTTAAATATTGCCCTACTCATGGTTTTTGTTGAAGTTCAAAAACTGTCAAATGTACATTGTGAGAGCATGGTTGGATCAGGATAATTATACAAGAAGCTTAACCTTCTTTCTATAATGTTCAGAGCCATAATCACAAGGGTAATTATAATAATTATATAAATAAAGATATGTGATGTCTTCATTTAACATTATTTTCATCCAAGAAAATGATCCTCATGGCTTTAAGCAATCTTTTGGGGAAGGTGGGACACTTGTCTGAGTGAAACAAGCATTTGATCTCTTTTATTTTTTGTTATATGATATTAATTACAAAATTAACATGTAAAAAGTGTCCCCTCTTATACTAAAATATAATGTTCTTTGGCCTTCAAGTGTGAGTTGTTCAGTTAAACTACTCATTATGACTTATTGCTCTTGATATATTGCATGATTTTTGAAAGCCCACAGTGCCCCAATACCATTCCTAGAAGCTGCAATGCTATTGGGATGACGTATAGACCAACAAGGGGAACTATTTGTTGAGTTCCACAGTTGATTGAAATCCACAATAAAGTTGGAAGTCACTGCTTTAAACTATAATGAAGATATGCACTTTCTCTACTGGGGATGAGCAAATAGCAACTGCTAAGCTGCCTGATACTGACAAGGCAATCAGGAAAACCCTTGGTTTTGTCATCACACATTTCTCTTCTGATAGTCTTATCTCTCAGTCACTAATTAGCCATGCTAAAATAGGAGTGAAATTTTCTGCTAAACTGAGCAAAACTACATGTAAACTCCAAGCTCACAACTGGGAAGTGCCTATATACAACTATTGTGCCATGTGTAGTTTCTTTGCTAGAGTAGATTGACAAAGTTTAGGTTGTTTGCACAGCCAATGATTCTTTATCTCTGTAGAGAATGAAAGTTATAAATAGTTCCTAGTCACATGTGACGGTTAAAAGTTTAAATTTATTACCTTGCACAAGGGTTAGATTGATTCCCTTAATCTCTTTCATATAGGAGTGCACTGGGACCTGAAGCACTTGAACATTTCACATGACATTTGGTACACCATATTAATGATATCAATTAATCAGAGCAAATGAATAAGACATGAAATGTGTACTAGAGGCAGAGATACAGCAATTAAGCCTCTACAGTGATGTCAAGATGACATAAAATGTATAGTAATATTTGGCATATTTCTAGGGAGAAATATAATATGTAGGGTTTGAGACAAGCTCCAGCAGGAAAATTACAACAGAAGTCTCTTAAGGTTATGTAGAAAAGGCCATGGCATTTGTTGAAAAAAGTATAAATTTTTTAAAGGAAACAAAAAAATTGTACTGTATGTGATATCAGACTTTCAGTGGGTTTGACTGTCTGACTAGGAAGCCAACTAGAAACTAATTCTGGGCAGAGTTCACAGTCTGTCAGATGAACACAGTAGCAACTCATCACAGGCCTAATATGTAAGCCATCCAAGAATGTTCATTTCCCAATCCTCAGAAAATGTGAATATGTTAAGTTTTATGGTATACACTGTTGCCACCTACAAACTCAATGAGTTAACAGCAAAGTAAATAATAAATAGAAGACTGAGACAAATTGTTGAATGGAAGAAAATGTTTATAAGCCATTCATTCCCACCAAAGGAGTAATATCCACAATATATAACTAAAAATGCTCAAGAGCAATAAAAATGAATAATCCAGTTAATAAATGGAAAATTATCTGAAAAGACATTTCTCAAAAGAGGAAGCACATATAGCAAATCATAGGGAAAAATGTATATCTAATCAGGAGGGAAATGAAAGTTGAGACCATTTTTGACACAATCTCAAACCAATTAGACCACATATAACAAAAACATTGACAATTGCTAGAAAGGGCTGGAGACCAGGCATCTGATACACAGGTTAAGTTAACATTCAACTATGGAAAGCAATATGGAAGTTTCTCAAAAAATGAGACTATTATATGACTCAAAAAATCCCACCACTGTGCATATCTTCAATGGGAAGATGGAGGGGAGGCTGCAGCTGGGATGTAAAATAAATAGATGAATAAAACAAAATAGAAAGAAAGAAATGATTTGAAACAGTTAAAGAGATCCCAGAATCCTTATGTTTATTGCATCTTAATTGCCAATGTACAATATTAAGCAAAATATCAATCAGTAAATCAGTAGATAAAGAAAGTGCAGCACTTATACCAAATGAAGTAAGTACTACTCAGCTAGAAAAAGATGAAATTATGTCACTTTGCATCAATATGGATGAATGTGGGTATCATAGCAAATGAAATGAAGCCAGACATTCAAAGAGAAGTTCTGAAATATGATGTCATGCATGTATTGCCTATAAAAAGACTGTTTATAGAGTTAGTAGAATGGTGATTAGTAGAGGCTGGGAAGGTGGGTGAGAGGAAGTGTTCATATATTTGTTAATGGGGACAAATTAAGTATTCTGATTTAAAAACAGCACAGCCAGCACTATTCTTCCATTAATCAAAATGCTTGGATTTTTTGGATGTTTCAATATCAATAAAAGATAAATTATTGGGGTGATAAATAATTTAAGTGTATTTATTTAGTTGGACCCCATTGGATAAATATAACTAACATCATACCATGAAGATAGACAATTATTGACTGTAAAAAAATGTGCTTTATAACATGACACATGTTATTCACTCAATGTGTAGTTCAGGTCTATAAAATACTTAACAAAACTTTAAAATATTATAACCGAGTCTTTCATAACTCTCTGCTGTCATAACTCAACACTGGTTGGCATGCAAAAGTTTCCTTTGAGAATGAAACATTCCATCCTGCAAGGAAACTCTATAAGCAGTGAGATAACTCAAAATAGCTTCAGGAAGACTCTGAAACTGACCTGATTCACTGGGCTCCTCCCTGCCTGAATAAACAATAAAAGCTAAGATTGCCTTTCAGAGAAGCTGAGCTGCAAAGAAAACTCTTCCTCCGACAAGACAAGTTGCAAAGAAGATTCTGAGACCAGACCAGCCGCTGCCTGGAAGAAGCAGAAAGTAGCAGATCTACCTGGAAGAGGGTAGGTTAGACCAACTGAGCCACTGGGAAGGGTGACTGTCCATCCTGTTGAGCTGCCTGCTTACTGTGAGGAGTACTTCTGTTTTCCAGCTTTTAGCTCAGGCATGTTGGAGAGAGCACTGTTGATACAACTATCTCTGAGTTGTTTCTGTTCTTGTAAGTCACTCCACATTCATACTCCTTTAAGTAACCCCAATAAACCCATGGTTCACCAAGTTGGACTTCAGTGGTATCCATACTTTGGTCTGTCCTGGGTTCCCTATCTGGGGTGAGGAGATGTGTGTGTTGTATCTCCCCAGGAAAAGTTTTGTCACACAATACTTGGTAAACAAGTATAGATTTACATTTGTATATGGGAGCCCTCCACCTTACAGACTGGGTGAATTTGAATTTACTTGTGTTAAGACTGAATGCTGAATATGTGAAATATTGCCACTACTTGTCAATTTTCAGCTTGGTTTATCACCATACCTTGATTCTTTGAGGAAGATCTTTGACCTGAAAAATTAATTA
>CABHPQ010170500.1:0-48985 GCA_902168405.1 Peromyscus aztecus
CTGGGTTCAATATTTCTGAACCTAACATATCAGGTTATGTTAATACATGGGGAATTATTTTTCTTCATTTAAATGATATATGTTTCTTTAATCAAAAAATTGAAATATTAAGTCATGTTTGTGAGAAGCAAGGGTATAATACCCTAGGATACACTAAGTCCTGACATGTTTTTGTATTTGAAGGCGATGATACAATCATCAAGTCTGCCAGGATGTTTTTTACTTGTGTCAGTTGTGATTTTGATATGAACAGCACATGATGATGATGAGTAAAATAATAGCTATATAAAGGGTTCAGGGGCCTGACTCTAAGAACAAAACAATGTAAAAATTAGTTTCAAAAACAATTTTTCAAGAAGAACAATGATAGATTGTAATTTAATGGATTTTTGATGTTTTATTTAGAAGAGACTCCTCAGCATTGATCATTTTTGTATATGACGTGATTAAAACAACAACAACAACAACAGAAACACTTGATCCCTGCTTAGGTTTTATTTAAGCATTCTGAAATCAAATGTTGAAACTGAGCGAGTGCAAGCACCAGTTCCTAGACATAGAAAGTTGTTCAGTAGGTGCTTACATTAGGGAATATTTGTGTGTTTTTTGACAAATATCCGTTTTGGTATATTTTCCCTATTTGCTTCTAATAAGTAAAGCCTAGTAGAAGAGTCCTTCAGCAATCTTGCTGTTGGAAAGATGATTTGCTGGGTTCTAATTCCAGAATATATGTATATATATATATATGTATATATATATATATGTGTGTGTGTATAATATATATATATAATATATTTTATATATATAATGCCTGAAAAAGTCAGGCATACAAGCATCACCATCCAATCAAAGAATATGTGGCATATATCATGTGAGTAATATCATGGAGTTTTCCTGCCCAGCATGTTTAACATGTTTGACAAATTCTCCCCTTGTGTGAAAAGCAATGTCAATCTAACATTGCTAAAACTCTTGAGCATGCAACTGATATTTGATGTAATTTTTAGCACCATTCTATCAGCTGAGTGTGCATACAAAATTGTTTCATTATGAAGCAAACCAATGTTCTACTCCATGCTGAAGAAGGATCTTTAAACAAATATTGTCAGAGTGGCCTATACTATTTAATGTGCTGATGAAGAGCGAAAGGCAGAATTTCACATGCATGGTATCTTTGAGAGTCTGTCCATGTTCTAACTGATGGTCCCACAGAAAAGAAAACACAGGGGCTTTCCCGGATCTCAGATGTCACACAAAAGAGAGTAATTATATGATCTAAGGACAGAATATTGATGATGATGATGTTTAAAGCAGAATTCTACTAGGGGAAATGAAAAGGATTTTGAATATTTTCAAAATATCTGTGTTTGTATATGAATAATGAGCAAAGTATTTTGTGAGTATTTACGGAACTTAAAATCCAAAATGAAAGCTACATGCATGCAGACATATATGGAACCACACATAAATGCACACATAAAAAGGAGAAATTTTAGAAAGTATATAAGGATTATGAATATTACACTTCAATACTAAAACCTCAAATATTACATAATCATTAGGACACAGTAAGTTAGCATATCCAAACTGCCTATGTTCAGGGTATTTCAGTCATTATTATACATACATACACATACATGTATATCAGAAATATATTTATTTATTTGAATGGTAAAATTCAAGAATCTATACTTGCAGTCAGGAAATGACATGACATATCAGAAACTGTCAGCAGCAAGCTGCAATCCTCAGCACAGAATTACAATCAGCCAGCAGCAGGCAGAAAGAGAGGGTGGCATGTATGTAGCCAGGAACTTACCCCAAGTAATGGATACAGGATTATCTCCTAGTTGGAAGGGGCTGGTTTTTTTTTTTTTTTTTTGATAATTGGAGTCACAGTGCAGAGTAAATTGACCTTTTTTTCTTGCACACTTTCAATTTTGCTGCTTCAGTAGCAGCACATGTACATTTATGTGGGAAGGAGAAATGAAACAGCATCTCTGATGGAGATCTCCAAGGTTTCCACAGGATTTGCCTGCTTTGATGGAACTAAGATTATTGTCCTTATTGGTTCTTATTCTGCCCTCAATTTGAACGCACACAGTCCTTCAATCAAGGAGTACCAATAAAAGTGTCGGAGGTACGGCTCCTTACCAGTCAGGCTCTTGGAATACTCCAGAACAGACTTGGTCCTGGGTATAACCAAAGCCTGACTCTATATTGGCCCAGGAAAGGCAGACTGTTCCTGAAATCTACAGGAGACAGAGCCCATTGAGTTTAGAAAAGTAAGGATTGTTTGATTCCTAGGAGCACAGCTTTGAGTCCCCTGCTCATGTCACCTGTGCAGCAAGTAGGATCCTGCTTCTGAAGCTATAGCTTCTCTTTAAAGATGTGACATCCCATTCTCAGTCTAAAAGTGCTGCATTATAAGCAAGGAAGATAATCTAGTTCAGGATTTACTACCTGGCACAGAAAAAGACAGTCCTGGTCTTTGCTATCCTACGGAGATGCACTGTGAGAATAGCTATGCTATTGTCACTTTTATCCAGTTACCTAGAGTTGCTGTAAGTATCAAGCAATAACTGTTTCCAACACTAGCCTGTCTGTCACTAAAGTCTCTGGGTGGACAATAAAGAATTTTACTTGGAATGAAATTTACTTGTAATAATCCTTTTGCCATTTAGGATCTCCAAGGTACAACTTTCTAATATTGGTGGGCATTGTCAATTCCTTTTGACACATAGAAAATCTTGGACCTGTTTTTTTTTTTTTTGTTTGTTTGTTTTTTTTCTGGTCATCCAATTCATCTCTATGATGTCAGGCGAGGCATGAACTTTCTTGGAAATCATTTATTTCTAGTGACAGTAAGGTTTACATGCTTCCATTGAGTGTAATTAAGAGGCACAATTTCTTTCTTTTTGTTTCTGGTATTCTCATATGGTTAGAACCTGGGAAGGGCTTATCTTGTGTCTGATAACTCACATTCTGAATTTCTATGATGGATGGGAAATTTGAGATTGGAAAACTTTGTCATTATGGAATGATTCCCCAGCTCAGAATTTGTTAGAATATTTTTGGTACCTTTTTTAACACAGATACAGGAGGCTTTAGTTAAGCCATATTTAAAAGGCATTAAACATCATAAAATAGTTACCCAAAGTCTCTAAGTGTCTATAGAAAGAGTCCCTGCATATCGCTGTGTTAATTCCCAATTAATAAGAGATGAAATTTCTATGATGAGTTTCTAGTGATAACCAGATCTATCAGTTTATCACTATGTCTTCAGGACTCACTTTATTTCAACTTGACTCCAGTGGAATGAGAGAAATAATTTTTATAGTTCTTGACAATTCTAGTCTCAGGAACTTAGTACTTTTAGGAGTGTACGTCATTTATTCACCTCATGGAATGAATCATAATCCTTGCAAGTAATTGATTACTCCTATTATAAATAGGCCGCTATGGGAAAAGTAGGAAAAAGTAGAAGACAACTCTACATGTGCTGTATTTTTGGCATGTAGTTCATGAGCATGAGACATTTTGTTGTTGCTGGAGTTATATGCAGAGTAGTTTGTTGTTGTTGTTGTTGTTGTTGTTGGTTTTTAGAGACAGGATTTCTCTGTGTAGCTTTGCATCTTTCCTGAAACTCATGCTGCAGAACCACGTTGGCCTCGAAATCACAGAGTCCTGCCTGCCTCTGCCTCCTGATTGCTGGGATTAAAGCCATATGCCACCACCGCCAGGCTGCAGAGTACTTTTTATTCCTATGACATGTAGTCATTCCCAGTGAATCTTCTAATGAGAGGTCATGTGGATATCTGTTCTATGATAACTTAAGTATGTAGGAACTTCAGTAATAGCTTATCACCCTCATATTAGGAGATGTAACCCTGATTTAGAAATGGTTTGTGAATCACCAGTGGGGTACTATGGGAGGTCCCATGACCATTAACCAAATAACTCTTTACAGTCATCTGAGAGAAAACTCTGATTCCCCTTCAAGGTCAAAGATGCGCACTTTTCACAATATCTCCATGATATATTTTGAACCATATTAATTACTTTAATATATGCATAAATGTTTTTGTATGTGTATGTAAAAGTGCCTCCTGACACACATTAAGAGGTGTAAATATATATGTATGTATCAAAATACATAGGCATACATGTGTATGTACCTTTAATGTAGTTGAGCATTTCTCACATGTGCACTGTATTTATATAATTCCATTCTTCTTTCTTTTTCTTCCTGCATTACCATGTCTGCTCCAGTAAATTCCAAAAAAAAATACTAATTCTTAGTGTATTTTTTTCATACATACACTAATATAGTCAGAACTAAATGATGCATTGTAGAGAATGTGGTGATGATAAATGAACATTATCATCTTTGGCCTTCTGGAATTGAAAGGTCTCACAATGTCATTGTTGAAAAACCTGCTTCTATCTATCTTAGCATCCATCCTTTTTCCTTAGCTTTTCTGCTTAGTGTGTCGAGCCCAGAGAATTTCACATATGCGCTGGCATGATGATATGTGTTGTCATGCTGCTACCCTTGTTTGTTTGTTTCTTTACTTGGGATTATATTTTTGGTTGGTGTTAGTATTTTCTAAACATTTTGCTTTGAAATGTGATATCCTTCTTAGAAGACACTTTTTCCACAAGAGGCAACCTGTTCCTTAGTATCATGAATTGTGTCTTAGCATTGAATTCTGTACTTTCTTAGCCCAGAAAACATGTTGAGTTGTGTTGATTTATCACGTGGCTGTAGACATGACATTTTAAGTACATACCAGTTTGAGCAGGTGTGGAATTCTGTAATAGTGCTGTAAAATGTTGTCGTTTTTGGAGAGTTATGACTAAAGTTACTTGTGGGTATAAGGATAGTTATATAGAAAACTGTTCAAAATGGCATGCCTTGCCGGGCAGTGGTGGGGTATGCCTTTAATCTCAGCACTCAGGAGGCAGAGGCAGGCGGATCTCTGTGAGTTCGAGGCCAGCCTGGGCTACCAAGTGAGTTCCTGGAAAGGCGCAAAGCTACACAGAGAAACCCTGTCTCGAAAAACCAAAAAAAAAAAAAAATGGCATGCCTTCTGAGAAGTTACCAAAGAAGGACTGCCTCTTGGTCCACTATTTCTTAGCCTTATGTATCAGGCCAGGTGAATACACTGGGAATTATTTTTCCTCATTTAAATGATATATGTTTCTTTTAATCAAAAAAAGTGAAATATTCAGTCAAGTCTGTGGGAAACAAGGATATAACCCTGGGATATTCTAAGCCCTTATAAGCTTTATATTTGAATGTGGTGGTACAATCATCAAGTCTGCCTTCATGTTTTCAGTTGTGTTAGCTGTGATTTTTATATGAACAGCTCATGATGGTGATGAGTAAAATAATAGCTATATTAATGGTTCAGGGGACTCTTTTTAAGAACATAACTATGTAAATTTGGTTTAAAAAATGGCTGAGATCTACATGAACAGCCTGGATGTGAGTGGGGGTAATGAAGGGCGAGCGAGGGTCGAGGAAAAGAGAGCTTGGGGGAGAGGGAGAGCCCAGCTGGATTAAGAACAGAGAGGGAACACAAGGAATGTTCATGATAAGTGAAGACCACATGAGAATAGGAAGAAGCAAAGTGCTGGAGAGGCCCACAGAAATCCACAAAGATGCCCCCACAATAGACGGCTGGCAATAGTCGAGAAATAGCCCGATCTGACCTACCCTGGTGATAGGATGGCCAAACACCCTAATTGTCGTGCTAGAAACCCCATCCAGTGACTGAGGGAACTAGATGCAGATATCCACGGTCGGGTCCTGGGTGGAGCTCCGGGAGTCCAATTGGCGAGAAGGAGGAGGGTTTATGTGAGCAAGAGTTGTTGGGACCAGGGATGGATGGAATACAGGGACAAGTGGCCAAACGAATGGAAACACATGAACTGTGAACCGATGGCTGAGGGGCCCCAACTGGATCAGGCCCTCTGAATGTGTGAGACAGTTGATTGGCTTGATCTGTTTAGGAGGCATCCAGGCAGTTGGACCAGGTCCTGTGCTCAGTGCATGAATTGGCTGTTTGAAACCTGTGGCTTAGCAGAGACGCTTGGCTCAGCCTGGGAGGAGGGGACTAGACCTGCCTGGACTGAGTCCACCAGGTTGATCTCAATCCTTGGGGGAGTCTTTGCCCTGGAGGAGATGGAAATGGGGGGTGGACTGGGGGGAGGGAGCAGAGCGGGAGGGGGGGAGAATGGGGGAATCCATGGCTGATATGTAAAGTTGAATTATATTGTAAAATAAAGTAAAATAAAATAAAGAAAAAAAATGTAAGGACCATTATCAAAAAAAAATGGTGTTCCACCATCTGATCACCAGAGTAGGTCAGCTCAGGCACCCTCTTGACCTTTGGCATTATCTATAGTGGAGTCATCTTTGTGGATTCCCTGGACCTCTCTAGCACTCTAATTATTCCTAATCCCAGGGTGTCTTCATAAATCCTGGTATTTCTTTCCTTGTTCTCCCACTCTGTTCCTGATCCAGCTAGGACCTCTGGCTCCCCTAAAGTCTCTTCATTGTTTCTATTTCCCTTTTCAGGTCTTGAACTGTTTCCCTCACATGTTTAATCACTTTTTCATGGTTTTCTTGACTTTCTTTAAGGGATTTATTGATTTCTTCCAATTTTTTATTTGATTTATCCTCAGTTTCTTTATTGATTTCTTCTAATTTTTTGTTTGTCTTTTCCTCAATTTGAGTTTTTATTTTTTCTTGAAAGGCCTCTAGCATCTTCATGATGCTATTCTTAAGGTCATTTTCTTCTGCTTCTTCTACAATGTGATGCTCAAGTCTTGCTGTTAGAGGAGGGCTAGGTTCTGGTGATGCCATAATGCTCTTTATGTTGTTGTATGTAATTTTGCCATGACACCTGTCCATCTCCTCCTCTAATAGGTATAAGAGGTGCCTGTGTCTGAGCGAGTAGCTATTGGCACACTCTGTGCTTTTTGTGTCTGTGTCTTAGGGGGCCCCTCTGGGTCCAATCTTAGTACTGAGGCTAATTAGAGCAGGCAGACTCTGTCTCTTAGGGAGCTGCTCTTGGGTCAACCCAAGCTTGTTGATTCTGTGACTCATAGAGCCACTCTTGGTCTTATCAGAGCTCTTGGTCCAGTCAGAACTGACAGATTCTGTGTTACAGGAAACCTCTCTTGGTCCAATGAGAGGTGGCAGATTCTATGTCTCAGAAAGCCACTCTTGGTCTAATGAGGAGTGACAGATTCCCTGTCTCAGGTGTTTACTCTTGTTCCAATGAGAGCTTTTTGTCCATTGAGAGCTGGCAGTTTGGTTTTCCTATCTCAGGGAGTAGCTGGCATCAAGAGGATGGGTATGGTGGCAGGGCTTATAGATTGCAGGGTCTCATGGTCCAATGAGAGATCTATTGGTCCAATGAGAGCTGGTGGTTTGAATTCCATGCCTCAGGAATTGGGTGGGTTCTCAGATGGATGGGTATGGGGTCAGGGCATGTAGATTACAGGGTCCTGTGGTGGGTCTTGGTAAGGGGGAGCCTTCTCCAGGAGACCTGCCTGCTGGCTGGCCACTGGTACAGATTTGGGCAGGAGTTCCCAGGTATGTGCTGTGCCACAGGAATGGGTTCAAGTGGCAGGTCTATCTGGGTATGAGCAGAGTCACTCACCTCTTGGTCCAATGAGAGTTGGAGGGTTTGGTTTCCATGTCTCAGGAAGTGGCTGGGTTCTCAGGTAGATGGGTACTGGGGCAAGGCATGTAGATTGCAGGTTCCAGTGGGGGGGGGTCTTAGTGATGGCAGAGCCTTTCCCAGGTGCCCTGCCTGCTGGCCTGCAACTGGGACAGAGTTGGGTTGGAGTATCTTAATAGGAATTTTTTAATAAAGGAGGCAGAATTAGAGGTATAATAGCCCAGGGTTTTTTCTAACTGAGAAAGTTTAGCAAGTGAGAAAGGGACATGTACCTTAACCAACCAATCCTCCCTGGACACCTCTAGCAAAGTGATAACAGCTGCCGGGTTGGTCAGATTGGAGCTGGGTTCCTTAGCAGCTTGAGAGTGAGTGATAGGAGGTGTACTGTGGGAGCCATAGTTAGACAGTTCTTTGGAGCAGCCCAATATCAGAGAGGAGGAAGGGGCTAGCAGAGGAGCCAAAGGGGGAGATGCCCAAGGAGCGGGAGTGGGAGGTTGGATAGGCAGAGGTTCATTAGCAGTGTCCAGAGCAGTAGTAAGAGAGGCCTCAGGTTCAGGTTGCATAGCAAGGAGCATGTGGACTGGGGAATAGAAATCAAGGAGAGAAGATTTAGAGCTGAGATAGAAAAAGGCTTGAATGCAAGGTAACTCTTTCCATTTGCCCATACACTGGCAGAAATTGGATAATTCCCATAAAATACTGGGGTCTAACTAGCCATTAGGTGGACTTCTTTTGTTGTTTTCTAAGGGATACTTAGGCCACTTTTTAGTGAAAGGCAGAAAAGCTTAGAAGTCTTTATGTAAGGCATTAAGCTGAGAGGCTTAATTTTCCAGAGGACTCTGTAGAATAGAAGTGGGGCTAATGGCATTGGAAGTCTTGTTTTGCAGTGCTGTGGCAGACAGAAAAAAAGTAATAAATGTGATCAAAAGACTACAATCTCAGTCATCCCCAAGATCAAGTTTGGATCAGTGATTGGCATAGGCCACCCAAGCCTGAAGCCAGAAGAGTGAGGGCTAGGGCAATGTTGCCAATGACAAAGGTCCAACAATGAGAGCAAAATCTCAAACTACAACCAATAAAGGGCATGGACAGTGATTAACCCAATATTGAGGACACCAGAAGGACACCTGATGACCTACATCCCTTACTAGGATCCAGGGGACTGTTTTCAATGGCTGGAAAGAGAAAACTTGCCAATTGAAGTAACTGGTGTTGTGCAGAGGGATCCAACAGGCAGGCATGTGGAAAATTGGCAGTTGTAGATGGAGCATACCTCAGTACAGGATCCTGGGTGCAGGGATCCAGGAGGGACTGCCTTGTTTTGACACTAATGTTATTCATTATGCAGTACTGTTTATTGTGTGACAGAAACACAAGGTACAAGGAAATCCACTGTAAGAGTTTATTAAGAAAAGGGAATAGGGAAAAGGTGCACAGGCTTATGGAAACTACCATTGTGGATAGGGAATGGAGGAATGGGTGGAAATTGCTTTCATGATTTCCCCTGAGCATGTGCATATGTGCCTACACAGTTACACCGTGCATGTACATAAATTACATGGTCACACTGCTTGCAAATTACGTGATCATGCAGTGCATGTTTTACATAGGATGCAAGGCCCTGTGCTGACTAAGCATATTCCCTGACTGCTGGACAGCACATGCTCAATAGTATAGCTGGATGAGTGTCTAGGAATTCTAATACTCACTACTGTGACATCCATGTGGTTATTCAAATGGCAGTGTCAGTTTTCACTAGGAATCTTAAGTGTCTCTGAGAAAATCAAGCAGTAGCTTTGGCAGATATTACCATACTCATCACACAATAATCTGGGTGAACACTAAAGTATGCACAGGGCATTTATTTCTTGGCATCCCACTACCACTTTGTTTCTCACAGGTAAAATTTTGCCCACTTGGTTTGCATTGTCATTGCATTTTGGCACATAGAGACTTCTGTAATTTTCATTTTTTCTTGTGAACAAATTCCATTCTATGATGATAAGTAAGGCATGGGGTTTGTTGGAATTCAATTATTTATTAAGGGTGAGTGGTATTACAGTATTGCATACTTCCCTTGAAAGTAATTATTATAGCAGCTTTCTTTGTTTTTGGTTCTGGTGTTTTTTTATGTTTTTTTTATGTATATCCTTTGCACATCATATGTCTCTTACCACAGTCTCTGTATTCTTATTTCAGATAAAAAAAAAATTGACATTGGAAATTATTGTGATTACAGAATCATCCACTACCTCTGAATCTGTTAGAATCTTCCTGCTGCCATTTCAATACAGATGTATGAGGCTTTTAAGGCAGAAGTTTAATAAATACATTTAACATCAGTACATTGTACCCAAAGCCTCTTAGACTTTCTATAAAGAACAAACCCTCACATCATTTAGGCCATGTAGCTTCTGAGAGTGAGAAATTATTTTCTTACTCCAGTAACATGCAGATTAACCTTCTGCTACATCAAAGGCAATCACTCTTGTGACGCTTCTAACTAGGCACCAGAAGAACATCTGTTCTATCATGACATAAGTAGGTAGGAACTGAAAAAGTAGGTTCAAGTCATCATATTCAGTGGTGTAACCACTGTTTGGAAATGGTTTGTAAATCTCCCGTCAGGAAATGCAGGGATTTCCAGAGTAAAAAGAAAGAGCAGAGCAAGTAAATTCCAAATTAAGAGATGACATACACAACAGCCTATCTGGACAGGCAACCTAAATTTTTCTGCAACTTTGAGATTTGGCCTAAAGGCTTACAAATCTGAGAGACATTTTTGAGAAGCAAGTAATTTTGAATGATCGTCATAAGTTGTCTTGTAAAATTATGGAAGTAGCTTTCTTTGCATCTGATTGGATCAGTTCTTAGTGTACACTGTCAATAATTTAAGCAAGAGCAGTTTCTTTGCCCAAAAGCCTGGCTTTATCTATAAAGCAACAAAGTCCATATGGAGATCCTTGGATGTCCATCATATTCTTTTGAAATAAAAGTGTGCTGTAAGGGGCAGAAATGTCTCATTATCATGAAAATATTTGTTACTAAACACCTTAAGTACCATATTCTGTATGTTCAAGAAGTGTATTGAAGACCATCTATCAATGTAATTACCTTTTAACCCTTGAAAACATACCTAAAATGATGACATGTTTTACTATTATAGACACTATAACCTGTATATTTTTAATTATACATTACATTTTTAAACGACTTTCATAAGCACCATACTCCAAACAAGAGTACAAACATACATATAGTATAGAAAAAACCCTTTAAATATGTATCAATAAACTAAAATCCATACCAATGTAAATTTTTTTGAGATTAAATGTTGTTTTTTAGATTAAAGTATATTCAACAGTATACTTGACTTCCCTTTCATTCCTATATCATATCCTCTCTTTTTCTTTTAGAAAGAGATCTTTGAATTTCATTCTTTTGTTTAGTTTTTAATTCAGACTATGAACAATACCAACTTGTAACCAACCTCCCCAAAACAATGACATACATCCATAATCCAATGAGTAACTTAAACCCACCCATAGCTCCTTTCTTGGGAATGTGGTTATTGTGCCCTAGGTTACTTACTGTGGATCGTGGGTTTGGATATCTTTGAGGAACCATGAGAAAATAAGTATAATTGCTACATCTTGACTGGAGTATTCAGAGGCTTTATCAACACAGCCAGCAGCATTGAAGCTGTTTATCATGCTGAAATACAATAGCCATCCATTTTAATTGGTGTCTGCTCCCCTTGCTCTGAAAATACATATATTTTAGAAGGTATTATACATATGTGCATTAATATAACTATAGACTGTATATTGTTCACGTCAGCCCAAGATGATATTTTGTTTTATGTTTGAGCAGGTAAAGTATATATCATATGTCATATAGTTCTACGTTTACTGCTTTATCATATCCAGAGGGTCTTCCCTGATCTAACCTGATCCATACCAACAAGGAATTAATCCACAGCCTCTCATTTCCTATGGAAATAAAATAATATCTTCTTCCCCAAAGAAACATATCTTTTGGTTAATTTTTAACTCAAGATATTTAAAACTATACAGATTGGTTTAATCAAGCAGTTTTCATTATTCAGTGTGTCTTAGCAGCTTTCATTCTTTTATTTGTAATCAAAAATCTAAAGGTAACAGATTAACATGCAGAATTCAGACTCTGTGTATTTCACTTCTTTATGTGCCTTGCTGTATTTTTATTACCTCATTTGTTTTTAAGGAATTTATTTTTTTTTTACTTTATAGCTCTATATAGACTTTTGCTTACCTATCCCAAGCATATGTATATTTTTAAACACACTGTAACCTGCATAGAGGTTTTCCTTCTGGATGTTTCATTACTGAATATCTCTTGTTCTTTGTTTGCATGAGACGCACCTTAAGCTGCTGAGTTATTCACCATTTAACATGGCTGATCTTACCAAATATGTTGTTGCAGGGCATTGGTGGCTGACTTCCTTCCCATTGGTAGCCTGAGAACCTAGTTTCAAGGCTGAAGTATCTGAGGTCCAGATTAACTTTCCGAGGTCTGGGAGTTGTTGGGTCCAATCTACCACCAAGTAGCACACCACCCATTGCTCATAAACTCTATGTAAGGATTCAGGCACAAGTCCTCTTTAAAGAGCCATGCCCATGTTAGCTACTTGGACAAAGCCAAGAATCCACCTCCGAAAGGAGCCATACCTATGTTTGCCAGTAGCATCAAGCTTAATCAGGAAAAGTCTCTTACCAGAAAGGTATGTTTGACTCTGCCATGGGTCTTCATGCCTTTTCTCAGTATGACAAGCACATTTCCTTCTCTCCACATTTACTTGTGATTGTGAGACTTTTCCCTTCTTCTATCCACCATCCTCTTAGTCTGGTTCTCTTGCCTAAGTTGACCTGCCTACCTATGTGCCAGTCAGCTTGTTTATTACACCAATCACAGTGACATGAATTCATACTGAGTGAAGGGATGTTCCACAACTTATTCTTTACTTTGTCATACACACACCCTTTTTATAAATTTTACTTATATATGCGGATGGAGACATAAATTTCCATCATTGTCATCTGTTTAGAATATTCTTACAATTAAATTGAACTCATGGGAATATTTGATTTGGGAAATATATATATATACATATATATATATATGCTTAGTCTAAAGTATCTGTATTTATTCCTTAAATATTTCACTAATTAATCAGTGAGTTCATCCTGAATGCTTAGTCCTAGAATGTGAAGCACAACCATATGATTATGTAAGTTGACACTGGGTGATGCTTAATTTCAAACATCAGGTTTGGCCATGATCTACAGCATCCTTAATATATAGGATTTGAGTTAGACTGTGGCATGTAGATTTATAAGCATATCCAAGTGATAAATCTGCTACATGCAATCAAGAGAGTATAGAAGTATCAATACCTTATTTGGTACTGAATATAAGGAGGTGAGTTGACTGTGACCTAGAAACTGTCACTGAATAAACTGCAAATTTTCTGTGCAGGGTAAGATGCCCTGCTATGTTTTATTTAAAAAACGAATGTTTTATGTATGTATATAAAATTGGCGGGTATAGCATGAACTCAGAATATAGTTGGACGTATAATTTAGATTCTTTATATTCGAACTTTTATATCAAACATTTTCTCTCTCTCTGTCTCTCTGTCTCTCTCTGTCTCTCTCTGTCTCTCTCTCTCTCTCTCTCTCTCTCTCTCTCTCTCTCTCTCTCTCTCTTTGGTTTTTATGAGACAGGGTTTCTCTGTGTAGTTTTGGTGCCTATCCTGGATCTGGCTCTGTAGACCAGGTTGGGCTGGATCTCATCGAGATCCGCAAGGCTCTGCCTCCCCAGTGCTGGAACTAAAAGCATTTGTCACCACCTCCTGACTCAAACACTTTTACTTAAAAAGGCCTATGAATGACGCCTTTCTAGTCATGCTACCCTTCACCCTATTCTGTGACATAAAGTAAGCACAGCAGCACAATTTCAAAGAGTAAATCACTGTGACTGTATTTATTACCATGAGATAAAGGAAACCTGGTTAAGGGAAGCATTCCAGTACTATTTTTTCTGTCTATTCCTTGCAGGTTCTCAAAAGCAAAATTACAGTTAAATAGCTCTACGTTATATTTAAGATTGTCTTTTGGTTTATGAATGATTACCTGGTAGCTTAAGAAAACATATAGATGAACATAGGTAAATTTATTATATATTTATTTCCTTTCATATATGTGCATTGTAGTTCTAATACTTTAATCCCAACTTCTTTCTGAATCTGACATGGAAAATAAAGGAGTCTCCTCTATGCCCCACTTATTTTATTATATGTGTGAGGATGATAGAGGGACAGCCAAGATATTTAGCCCTTTCCCTGCATTCACTTCCAGTATTCAGAAAATAGAATTTAAAATTTAGGAATGCTGAGAACCATATCATATCTAGGGAGTAAGAAGAATACAGTGATCAGTAGAATGTTTAGATTGGTTAGCAATGTGGTCTTTGAATTATACAAAGCATAATTTTTTTTTCTTTTTTTTTGCATTTAAGGTTGTACTGTGGACAGCAATGTAGAAGTCCCAATCAATAACATGCTCATTGAGTATTTTGTAAACCAGGCATATAATTTTAGAATACATTAAAATATTTGAGTACACACACACACACACACACACACACACACATATATATATATATATGTGTGTGTGTGTGTGTGTGTGTGTGTGTGTATTCAAAACAAGGCATACTAGTATTATAAAATTCTGGTCATAAGAGAAATGTGGTAATACAAAGGTCTCAGGCTATACATTACTAGGTAGGCTAGACTGGAAAATTCCAATCCAAAGAGAATCTTATCTCAAATCAGGTGGATTTAAAAAGAATCTGCCTCAAAACAGTATTTGATGGATATATAAGCACATTTGCACTCATGAATTTCCAACAGCTGGAAATAAATACATAACTATTGTACCATATAAATCCCTCAAAAATTATGGTATGCCTACTGAAGGACTAATGAAGCCCAACACTTATTAGTGTGGATATATGTTTTAATGTTATTACAGAAGAGGATAGTTAGGTTTTCTTATTCAGGTATGCTTGCATTGAAAGTCTATTTTTCAGTAGATTGTTCCATATAGACACAAACACAACTGCATTAAATGAACTCAGTTTTTATCAAAGATAGAACAAACGAAAATTCACATGTAATAGTCATATTGGTAATTGGAGAGGAATTTTAGTATTAGGATTATAGTGGATATTTTAAAAGAAGATACTGATGTATTAATATATACAAGGTATTTTGTGAGGATATATTGTATCTGTGAAACAAAATCATGAAGGCTACTTGCATAAAGTAACTGTGTAATTACATATAAGGAGTTCCAACACACAAACAGAATGATTGAGAATATATTCATAGTATGTATAAATACATATTAAAATTTTCTTTTCCTAAATAATTTTATCTTAATTTAATTATTTATTACTAAGACACTGTAAGATATTCTATTCAAATTGGGTCTATTTGGAAGAGGGCTTGAAAGCAACATTTTTTTTTTCTTCCTAGCAGCTGTTTATAGAGAATTCTAATAAATCTAAATAATGATATATTATATTTTATTATACTATATATTATTCACCAACATAAAAAAACATGAAAAAAGCCAGGTGGTGGTGGTGTATGCCTTTATTCACAGCACTCATGAGGCAAGACAGGCGGATCTCTGTGACTTCATGGTGAGTCTGGTCTACAGAGCATGATCCAGGAGAGGCACAAAAGCTACCAGGTAAACCCTGTTTTGAAAAAAATCCAACAACAAAACAAACAAAATAATTAGAAACTGACACACACCAATCACAGAGACAGCAGTCAGATGTATTTGGTAACCCAGAGTTACAATCAGAAAAGCCCAGGGAGGAATGGAGCCTTTCTTGTAGATAGCTAGATTCTAGAGCAAAGCAGCTGAAAACTCTTCCAGCCCACCAGGCAACATCAGCCAGTTTTCTACTCTTAGTTGCAGGCAGAGCCCAGGGTAAATTAAATTACATTTTATCCTGTGTTCCTCTTTCAGTTTCCCTGCTTCTTTTACAACACACAGGGAGGGAGAGATTGATGAGTCAGCAGCTCTGATGGAGATCTCCAAGTACACTGCAGTCAGGTGCTTTCCATTCCTAGTTTGGACATCTGTCTCCTTATTGGTTCCTAATGTATGTCTATTTGAACAGGAGGCAGTCAGATCAAATACAAAGGCTTACAGTCAAGGATTTTGCCAGCCAGGCTCCTGGCTAAAGTCTAGCTCTTTGCTGGATTTAGCCAGGAGCCTGTCTATAAACAACCCCAGAGAATGAAAACTGTGCCAGAGAACCACAGGAGACAGAGGCAATAGAAACCTAGGATAGGCAGGGATTTGTTGGGATTTCCCACACTACTGCTCTGTGTAAATTGCCCCTGTTTGTTGTGCAGGAAAAGTGCTCCTATCTCTAAAGCCACTGTGTCAGCCTTCATATCAGCAATCACAGGCTAAGACTTGAATCCTAAATTATCTTCCTTGGTGATTTACTTGGTAATTAATACTTGACATGAACCAAAGATGCGTTGATCATATGCTCCCTTGGAGGACTCACTAAGAAAATAGATGTATAGGGGACAATTCCCACTTTGCCACCTGAGACTGTGTGAAAATTTCAAGTGCCCAATTCCACAAATAAGTCCATTTGGGGAATCTGACATTGCATGTTAGAAAATGTTATCAGTAAGTTGCAATTGGCAGCCCAGAATTTCAATCCATCATCAGCAGGCAGAAAGGGAGACTTTCAGGTAGATAGGCAGGATATAGACACAAGTAGCTGGATATAAGATCACCCCTAGTTGCCACGAGATGGATTTCCCTTTTCATAATTGCATCCTGAACCTATGATAAATTACGTTTTTCCTGTCATCTCCTTTCAATTTTGCTGTTTCTGCTGCAGCACATATTTAATTGGGAGGGAGACGTAAATCAGCAGCTCTGAAGGGGGTCTCCAAGATTATCACAGGATTTGCTTTCCATTGGTGGAATTGAGATCTCTCTCTTTTTTGGATCCAAGCAGTTTTGGAATGCACACTCATTCCATCAGTCACAGGGAGAGCTAATAATGTCAGCAGAGCACGTTATTACCACTCAGGCTCTGGCTATATTCCAGCTCTCAGTTGGTCCTTCATATAAACAAAACCTGACTGCACATTGGCCCAGACAAGGCAGACTGTTCCTGACATACACAGGGGACTGAGACCCTGGAAATGACCAAAGTCAATGATTGATTGATTCCAAGAATTCCAGCTATGAGTCACCCGCTCCTGTCAAATGTACAGCAAATAGATTCCTGCTTCTGATACTACTGCTTCTCCTTAAAGATGTGACATTCCTGTCTCAGTGTGAAGTGTTGCAGTAACTTCTAGGAAGATAATTCTTTTGAGGCTTTAGTATCTGACGAAGATTAGGTGAGTTCTGCTCTTTTCTCTACCCTGTGAGATATTATGGGAATTGATATGGTGTTGTAGTTTTATTCATGAATCTTAGAGTCACTGAAAAATTAAGCAGTAGCATCTGCAGACACTACCCTACCTGTCAGCCAAGGCTCTCAATGGATAATAAATCATAGCACAGGAAACTTACTTGTTATAATCCTATTGCCATTTATGTTCTCACAGGATCAACTTTGCATTCTTGGTTTGCATTATCACTGCTTTATGATTTATAGAACCTCTTTTCTTAGCTGTCAACACACTCCTGTCTTTGTATGGGCTTTGTTGAAAATCAATTATTTATTGATGATGGCAGAGAGGTATTCAATACTTCCCTTGGAAATAATAAACACAGCAGATTTCTTTTTCTTGTATGTTTTGACCAGTGCAGATGTCTTCTTATGTCTCCCATCTCAGACTCTGAATTCCTATCTCTGATAGTAAATTCGACACTGGAAAATGTTGATATGTTGTAGTCATCAACCTCCTCTGAATCTGGTGGGATCTTTCTGCCATCTTTTCAATACAAATGTATGTTGATCTCAAGTAGGTTTTGGTGGAGACATGAAATATTAGAACATGGTACCCCAAAGCCTCTCAGGCTCTATAGAAAGATCTTCCCTGCACATCTTTTGTTGTTTCCCAAGTAGTGCCTATAGTAACATATCTGATGAGGGTCAAGTGATGCACAGATACGTAGGTATATCAATATGTCATCAGGACTCTGTTTATTTGCACATGACTTGGACAGAAGAAAGGAAAATGTTTTTGTATAAATCTGTCATCATTCTAGTCTCAGGCTCATGTCCATTAAAGAAGTATGGAGTATTCCTTTCAACTCCTGGGCTTAGAACTAATTCTCATATTTTCTTCAATTCTTCACTGATTATTTTGCCACTCACAAAAATATATCTGACGATTGCTCATTGTGTTCATTTTTATGGCACAGAGCTCTTGAGAGTGGGTAATTTGGTTCCTGCTCATTTTAATCAACTAGCATGAAGATTAAGCTTCAGTCATATCACAGGTAGTCAGTCAAAGTGAGGTTTCTAAATAGCAGCAGATTAATTTCAGTTCTAAAGTGGTAGAAGTATATAGCAACTTCAAAAATAAATTCTTTCCATCATATTGGGTAGTATAAGCATATTTTTGAAATGTCTGTGAAGCTCTACTGTGGCACTATAGGTTTACCTTTGCCTTAGAAGCAAAACATAAACCACATTACTGATACCTAAGTGAGAAATTTCTGACCCCCCTTCACAGTATAAGGGGATCTATTTTCACAATATATCTCCAAATATTCTGAGTCATTTCAATTACTTTTAAATACTTATATAAGTTTATTTATGTGTATACATATGAGTTTGCTTATGCATTTGTATATGTGAATATGTATATACACAGAAAATATGCATGTGTACACTTTTTTAACATAGGTTAGAATTTCATATGTGAGTACTGCATTTAGCTTATTTCACACTTCTTTTTGCTCCCTCCTTCATTAAAATGTCTGCCTTGCAAAAAGTAAAATAAGTACTACAACTTACTAAAATTACTTTACTTATTTTTGTATAAATAACCTACAGTGTGTACAGAATGTGGTGATTATGAGTGAAGATTTTTAACGTTGACCTTTTGGAGTTGAAAGGCCTATCAATGTTATTGTACAGTAAAAATGTATCCGTTGTATCATAACATCTAATATTTTTCTGTAGATTTTCTGATAATGTGGGAAATTGAGAGAGTTCCCCATCTGTGTTGGCATGACAATTTGTGATTTCATTGTGCTAACCTTTTTTTTTTGGTTGTATCCTTGCATTTATTTAGTTTTTTGTGGCATTCAAGTTTTCTAATCTTTGTGCATTTTAATTCCCTTCCTTTCTTAAAAGACACTGTGTTCACAGCAGACATCCTTTCCTTTTAAAATGAACTGTATCTGACCATAGCACACCATATTTTCTTAGTCTGAAAATAACTGTGAGTTGTTCGGATTTATCAGTTGGCCTGGGGCAAACAATGTAAGTTCTGTGCCATTAGGGTTCTTGTGTAATTGTGTAAAATGTAAAATGATGCTTTTTTTTCTGACACGACTAATGTTGCATGTGTGTATGATAATAAATCATTAGAGGGTTGTTTTAAAGTATATGCCTTTAGAGAATTTGCAGATGAAGTCCATCTTTCTGGGTCGACTATCTCCCTGGCCATGTGTGGTCAGCTAGGTTATTATATGGGGCAAAGTTTGTCTTCCTGTCAGTGATGTATGCCTGCATTACTGCAAAAAAGTGAAAATTTCTGACATCTCTTAGGGTGCAAAAGAAGTAATACCCTATGAAAGAATAAATGTTGGTAAAGTATGACATTTGAAGGAGCTTGTAAAATCCTTGTTTATCTTGAAATTTTATAGCCCTGTTTGCTGGAGCTTTGACCTTAATAAAGTTGGAAGATTGCAGGTAGAAATAATAGCTCTATTAATGGCTTAAGGGACTATTTCTCACATCCTAATAGTGTAAAAATTGTTGAAATGACCTTATTTTTAAGAGCAACAATGATAGAATACAATTTCATCGAATTCTGAGGTTTTTATATACAGGAATCTCCTCAGCATTGTTCTTGTATGATGTAAATGTGGATTACAATAGAACAGCAGTGTCACTGGTATCTGTATATTTTTAAACACACTGTCACCCATCTAGAATTCTTTTCTGTCCAGTTCTTTCTTTATTGAACATCAGTATTTTTATTTGATCTCATGAGACAAACCCTAAACTCCTATGTTAGTTGCAGTTGAAAATGGCTCAGCTTAGGGCATGTGTTGGTACATGACATTTGTGCCTAGCTCCTCCTTCTTGGTTGTCTGAGAGCCTAGCTTCTTGGCTGAAGTATCAGAAGAAAAAAATTTGATGTCTCCCCATAGTATAAGAATGTTAATTTTTTACAATATCTCTCCAATTACACTATGGTGCATTTCAAATATTTTTAAATATTTACATAAGTTAATATATATGTATGAGTTTGTAAATGCATTTTATAGATGTGTGAATGTATGCATATGTATACTTTCTTGACATAATTTATAATTTCATACATGAGTATTGTGTTTAGATTATTGCATATTTCTTTCTGCTTCCTCTTTTAATACAATCTGCTCTAGTAGATATCAAAATAAATAACATTGCTTATTAAAATTATTTTATCATACATCTATAAATGTATACATAATTAACCAACACTGTGTGCAGAATGTGGCGATTATATGTAGTCATTTTTAGCACTGACCATTTGGAATTGAAAGGCCTATCAATGCTATTGTCCAATAGAATTTGATCCTTTGTGTGTTGGCATCCATCATTTGTCTGTAGATTTTCTGATATATGTGAGAAGTTTAGTTAGTTGCATATCTATGTTGGCATGCCTGTAGCAGTACTTTCTTTGCTCTCCAGCTCTGAAATTATGTCACAGAGATTTCTTATTAATTTTGAAAGCCTGACCTTAAGTTAAGCTTTTTCCCAACTGGCTTGTATGAATTAAATAAACCCATTTCTAATAATCTACATTCTGCCATGCGGCAGCTCTTTACCTCTCTTCCATTCTGCTTATTTGACTACCTCCACATCTTGCTGGGAAAATTCCTGCCTCTTAGCTTCTTTACCCTAGTTCCTATTCCTGCCTGGATGTCTCACTTATTCTTCCCTGACTTGGTTTTAATGATCAGCTCCTTATTAAACCAATCATAATGTGCAGTTGTACTATACAAAACATTATATCACAACTTTCCACTTTTTTCTCTAATAAAATTTAAATATATTAAATCTAACATAGTAAAACTAAATAATGAGAACAATTATCTAGTAAGTATTACATTCACAATATCTAGTTGTTCTGTATTTGACAACTTTAGAGAATGTAGTCTATTATCAATCCTACCTTGGTGAGTCTAAAGTTTTGTTCCTAAATCATTTTCTATAATAACTTATATTACCAAACTAGAAATTTTTTTTAGATCTTAAAACATTTTCTTACTTAAACATCTTAACATTTTTATACCTCTCTAGTCTTCAAACTATATAGAGACCCAAGATTGTTAGAATATTACCTCAGTAAATGGGAAAGGCAGAACAAGCAACTTCCACAACTGTAGAAATAATAGTCAGCTGACTGCTTGGACAGTTATCCAAGTTTCTTCTGAAACATTAAAGAACTTGTCTTTAGCTTACAGGCACAGAATATCTGACAGACTTTCCTGTGAGGCAGAAATTTTGCAAGACTGCACTGCTTCGTCTTGACAAAGTTCAGCATTAGAATGTGTTTGTGACCATTGTGTCTAATTTGGACAGCATACTGTCTACATTCGTGGCAAAAGGAGTTTCTTTCCCAGTGACTACCCCTTTCACATTGAAAGCAGCCTCCATTTGGTGGTTCATTGATGCCCATCAGCTTCTCTGTTGTAGATTGGTACTTCCATGAACAGGCATATCTCACTGTCCTAAAAAGCCTTCTTTTATTAAAATATCTTAAATGTCATATTCTATAGATCTCTCATGTGTTTATAGACCAACTATCTATGTAAAATACATCTCTGTTTAACCTTGAAAACATACCTAATATGAATGCAAGTTTGAGTGTAAGAGGTGACTAACTCGTAACCTACATTTTAGTTTTCCTGAGCAGTTTATATTGGTACCTTTCAAGGTCTAGAATTTATGTTACATTTCTAAATGTGCTGCCTAGTTTCAATATTTTAACCAAGGGCAGAAACATACACATAGTATTTTGTAAGAAAAATAACCTTAAGTTTTTATTATGAAACAAAACTCCATACCAATATAAAATATTTGAGACAAGTACATCGTTTTTGGTTTAATGGTAGACTTAATAATCTAACCTTTTATCCTATCATTCATATGTGCTCCCCCCACTATCTTCAGAAAGAGATTCTTAAATCTATCTTCCTTTCCCTAGTTTGCTCCCTGACCATGAACAATGAACACTTGCAACCAACACCAAACCAACAAAAAATATCCATAATGCACATAGAGACCAAAAACTACCCATACTACCTGTCAGGTATGTGGGCATCTTGTTTTTAAAATTAGATTCGGCCTTGTATGCTAACTGTATGTTTAGGGGACCCTGATCAAACTTGGATAATTGTTGCTGGAGAGCTTCTCTCCAGCTCCCAAGTCCCGCTTCTCTCCAGCTCCCAAGTCCCGCCAGCCTCCAGCTACATAGTCCTGCCAGTCCCAGAGCCCACTTACAAAATAAACACACAGACTCTTATGTTATTTAAACTGCTTGGCCATTAGCTCAGGCCTATCATTGTCTAGCTCTTACTCTTATATTTAGCCCATTTCTATTAATCTATACTTTGCCACGTGGCTCATGGCTTACTGGTACCTTACATCTTGCTTGTTCTGGTGGCGGCTCCAGGCAGTCTCCTCCTCCACCTTCCTGTTCCCTCAATTCTCCTCTCTGTTAGTCCCGCCTATACTTCCTCTCTGGCTACTGGCCAATCAGTGCTTTATTTATTAACATATTTGTCATACAGAACATCCCACAGCAGATAATGATCAGGTCCTGGGAGAGCTACTACATACTTTGTTGTCCAGTCTCTGTGTGAGAGGAAAGTGCAGGACTTAACTAAAGTCTTGGCTAGAGTAGTCTGAGAGGCTGGGACATCTCAGCTAGCAGCTTTGAAGCTGTCTTGAATGCAGATTTTTTGGGGAAATGCAACAGGCATTCTGTGAAGCAGGATCATCTGGAATACTTGTCTTGCATGAATTTGTATCTTGCTTTCTTTTTTTTCTGAAAACAAAGTTGCCATTCAGCACAAGTAGGTGTTTAGTCAGATCAAACTATTTGGGTTCATGCTTATTTATGTGAACATACATAATGGGTTAAGGATTATCATACGATAGTTTCTTTTCACCATGAACACATTAGTCCCTTCATTCATTCAACATTTAGTTTATATTCCCTCACCATGTCATATTTTTTTTTCAAAAGTCAGAGTGTCCTACAACCTGCTAGTGTTTAATCTTCATCTTCAAGGCCCACATTCTCTAGTACTATACAATGACCTATATCCTTTATCTTCCATCTGCTACATTTATGTAACCTGCCTCAGGGTGTTTACAATTGTATTCACTAAGATTGAAAATATTAAAATATTTTCATTTGTTGTAGAGCAAGATATCTCATTTGGAGAAGTATCTATTTTTGGAATTTGCTTGATTATTTAAGACAATTCTCTGCCAATTTTACAGTGATATTTTTCATATTCTGTAAAATGATGTTATACATTTATGTGATATAAAACTATGTTGTTTTTGTTGATTTTTTGGCTATTTCAGAGGGCTTGGCAACCTGCTCCCAAATGAATCAAACATGAAGCTTTTTTCTTAATTACAGATACGTGGCCTTAGCTTAGCTTTTTTTTTTTCTAGCCAGCTTTCCTTAACTTATCATGTCTAACATTTGCCTCTAGGTATTTCCATTTCTCTTAATTCTATAAATCTTACTCTTACTCCATGACTTGCTTTGTAGCTGGGTGACTGGCCCATGATGTCTTACTCCTTCTCTGGCTCCTACATCTTATATCCCTTCTCTCCAGTTTTTTCCTTCTATATATATTCTGCCTGCCATCCCAGGCTATCCTTTCTCCTGTCTTGCTATTGGCCAGTTCTTTATTTGACCATCAGGTATTTTACACAGGCACAGTAACACAGCTTCACAGAGTTAAACAAATGTGACATAAATAAAAGTAACAAACAATAAGACAACATTTACAACACTATGTTGTTCCATTGATTGTGATGTCATTTTACATGTTATTTTTATTTTTTGCTTCTTGTTGTTGATGATGTTTTACATACACCCCCAGCACAGAGTCTTCTAACAGTGTAAGTCATCAGCATCTCATTGACCTGCACCTGGTAGTTCCTTACAGAACCCTTTGGTTCTTTGATACCATCCTGGAGATGAGAAACAAATACATTCACTAAGAACTTCACCTCTCTCCTCATTCTCTTTAATTCACTTCTTGTAATTTTGTTTTTTTTTTAAGATGAGAAACACTACGTTACCATATGTCTATAATTATGTACACCATGGACATTTTTTGCACATGTGTGAACATGGGTCTGAGGATATTACAGTCCATGTCAGCTGAACCCATATTGGCCTCCATAACAACTTTTTGAGATCAAATTATTGATTGAAAGTTAGTTAATTCTTTTGTGGAGACTAGCAGTGCATTATCCCTGGTATAATCTTTTAAATTACACGAGATGTTAGAGTACAGTTTTGCACTGATCCTGATCATGACTTTTTCATACAGATTCAAATTATGGTCTTATATTTTATTTATATGTTTATGGATACATAAATTGTTGTGCCCCTTCCTTGACAAATTTTAAGATTAAATTTTACTTGGAATTATTTGGGTAATATTATTTTATATTTATGCTTACACTAAAATATCTGTAATTATTCCTTAAATATTTCATTTATTAAGCAGTGAATTCATCCTGAATGCTCAGACCTAGAAACTGAAGAACAAACAAATGAATGTGGAAATGGAATCTCTCCAGGCAAATGCTTAACTTTCGAACACAGGATTAACCATGATCTGCATCTGCCTTAATGTACAGATTATGATTGAGATTATAGAATTCACATTTAAAGCATATCAATATGGCATATTGCTTTTTCCAATCAAGAGATTATAGGGTTACTATATATTGTTTTCATATTTTTATTAAATCTATTAAAATGATAAAAGTAGAGGAAACATAAAATTAGCATATGTTATGATTTCACTAGTAGGTTTGGAAGATTTCCTTCTAAATTCCATGATGTTTCTTTGCATATTAGTCAGGGTCCCCTAAACTCTAGAGTCTAGGAAAACAGAATAGATAATATGTATATCAAAAAAAGATCAACATCTACCATCCTCACCAAATGTCTTTTGTCTTCCATATGTTAGGCCAGAAGTCTTCCATAAGTTTATATCTTCTGCCCCATGGCAATAACTCATGAAGACATCATTCAAATTGCTCACTTGAATTTAAGCTCACATTTATTTATTCATTCATTTAATTTTAAACACAGTAAGTCAAATTAGTGCTCCTCAAATGCACAAAAGTGTTTGGTCTTTCATTGGGACATTGGCATTATAAAACCTGTACTCCAAAGAAAGTTAACTCCGATTTCTCCCCATGTATTCACTGGGAATATTACTAAACATGTGATATTGGTTCCATATAACCACTCCTTACTTGATAGAAATTTTAACTTTATTTTGTGCTCTGTTCCTATGAACTTTTTCTGTGATTTCATTGTGCAATAGGAATACCAAGTACAGAAGAAAATATTTCGTAGCAAATGTACGCATTTTCATGCACTTTGTATCCTCCTCATGTTCCAGTTTTCTAACAGGAACAACACAGGGCATGTGAGAGCAATTCATAGATATGGAAAGATGTCAAGTAGTTGCTGACATTAGGGACTATCTGTGTGATCTCTAAAAAAATCCCTTATGTTATATTAGGCTTATTTGTTTCTAATAGGCAAAGCCTAGAAGAAGGCTCCATCAGCAAACTGGCTGCTTGGAAATATGATTACCTGGGTTCTAATTCCAGAATACATATATGAAAAATCAGACATACAGACAGCACCATCCAATCACAGGACACGAGGCATATGTAGTGAAAGTAATCTCATGAGTTTTACTGGCCAGCTTGGTTAACATATTTGGCAAATTCTAGACTTGTGTGAAACACTATGTCAATCTGACATAGCTAATACACCTGTGCATGCAACTAATATTTGATGGATCTATTAGCAACCTTATATCAGCTGAGTTTGTATACAAAATTGTTTCACTATGAAGCAATCCAATGTTCTACTACATGCTGAAGAAGGATCATTAAATAAATCTTGTCAGAGTGGCCTATAATATTTAATGAGCTGATGAAGAGGGCAAGTCAGAATTTTGAATGTTTGCTAGCCCTCAGTGTCTGTTCATATTCTAATGTATGGACCCACAGAAAAGACAACAAAGGGGTTTCCCTAAACTCAGATGTCACACAAAAGAGAGTAACTGTATGAACTAAACACAGAGTCATGATAATGATGATTAAAGCAGTTCTACTAGGGAAAATGCAGTGAATTTTTGAATTTTTTTCAAAATATCTAAATTTGTATGTGACTATTGAGCAAAGTATTTTGTAAGTATTTATGGAACTTTGAATCCAAAATGAATACCATATGCAAGCAAACATATGTGGAAACACACATAAATGCACACATACAAATCAGAAACTGTATAAAGTATACAAGTGTTATGAATAATACACTATAATACAAAAACCTCAAAATATTACATAATCATTAGAACACAGTAAGATACCATATCCAAACTGCCTATGTTCAGGGTATAGCTAAATGTACCATTGTTGTTTACAAGAGTAGCATCTTATTTCAGTCATTCTTGTATACATATATATCAGAAATATATTTATTGGAGTGGTGTAATTCAAGAATCTATCATTGCAGTAGAGGAAATGACATGACATATCAGAAAATGTCACCAGAAAGCTGCAATTCACAGCACAGAATCACAATCAGCCAGCAGCAGGCAGAAAGGGAGGGTTTCCTGTATGTAGCCAGAAATTTGGCCCAAGCAACGCATACATGATTAACTCCTAGTTGGCTCGGGCTGTTTTTTGTTCTGTTTTGGTATGTTTTCGTCTTTGTTTGTGTTTCTGATAAATGGATAAATAGCCCAGAGTAAACTGCATATTTTTCTCTCATGCTCTCACGGACTTTCAATTTTGCTGCTTCAGTGGCAGCACACGTACATTTAGGTGGGAGGGAAAAATGAAACAGCATTTCTGATGGAGATCTCCAAGGTAACCACAGGATTTGCATCCTTTCCTGGAACTGAGATGATTGTCCTTATTGGTTCTTATTCCGGGCTAAATTTGAATGCACACAGTCATTCAATCAGAGGCAAGGAGTGCTAATAAAAATGTCTCTGGGGCGGCTTCTTACCTGCAAGGCTCTGTCTATACTTCAGGACACAGTTGATTCTGAGTATATAACTAAAGACCGACTCTATATTGGCCCAGAAAAGTCAGACTGCAGCTGAAATCTTCAGGAGACAGAGCCCATGAAGTTTAGCGGAGTCAGGATTTTTGGATTTACAGGATCACAGCTCTGAGTCCCCTGCTCCTGTCCCCTGTGCAGCAAGTAGGATCCTGCTTCTTAGGCTACAGCTTCTCTTTAAAGATGTGACATCCCAGGCTCAGTCTAAAATGCAGCATTATAAGCAAGGGAGATTATCCAATCAGGCTTTATAAATTGGCACATAAAAAGAGAGTCCTGATTTTTTTCCTATCCCAGCGAGATCCATTCTGGGAATATCTGTGTTGTTGTCACTTTTACACAGTTAACTAGAGTTGCTGAAAGAATCAAGCAGTAACTGTTTCTGACACTAGCCTTTCTGTCACAAGAGCCTTTGGGTGGACAATAAAGAATTTAATTGAAATAAAATTACTTGTCAAAATCCTTTTGCCATTTAGGGTCTCAGAGGCACAACTTTCAAATGTTGGTGGGCATTTTCAATTCCTTTTGACACATAGAAAATGGACCTTTTTTTTTTTCCTGGTCAGCCCATTCCTATCTATGATATCTGACAAGGCATGAACCTTGTTGAAAATCAATTATTTATTTCTAATGACAGTGAGGTATTACATGCTTCCCTTGAGAGTAATTAGGAACTCAGATTTCTTTCTTCTTGTTTCTGGTATTTTCATATGTTTCATACCTGTGAACGGCCCATCTTGTGTCTGATAACTCACATTCTGAATTTCTATGACAGATAGGAAAGATGAGACTGGAAAACTTTGTCATTATGGAATGTTCCCACAGCTCCAAATCGGTTAGAATCTTTCTGGTTCCTTTTCAACACAGATACATGAGGCTTTAGATTAGCCATATGAAAAAGGCATTAAACATCAGAACATTATAACCCAAATCTCTAAGGGTCTATAGAAAGAGAACCCTACATATCATTGTGTTAATTCCCAATTAATAGGAAAAGAAATATCTCAGATGAGTGTCTAGTGATAACAGATCTATCAGTTTATCACTATGTCTTCAGAACTTACTTTATTTTGATTTGACTCCAGTGGAATTAGATAAATTATTTTTATACTTCTCTGACAATTCTAGTCTCAGGTACTTTGTCCTTTATTGAATGTAGGGCATTTATTCACCTCATGGAGTAAATTGCAATCCTTGCAAGTTATTGATTATGTATTATTTAAATGCCTCCTTGGCAAAAGTACAATAAATTAGAGGAATACTCTACAAATGCTGTTTTTGGCATGTAGCTTATGACTATGATACATTTTGTTCTTGAGGGAGTTATATGCAGAGTACTTTCCAATCCCCTTAAAAGTAGTCATACCCAGTGAAGCTTCAATGAGGTACCATGTGGTTATCTGTTCTATCATAACAGAAGTATGTAGGATCTTCAATAATAGCTTATCATCATCATTTTAGGAGATGTGACCCTGGTTTGGAAATGGTTTATGAATCTATGGGAGCTCAGCTGGAGGGGAAGTTAACCCAATAACTCCTTATTGACACCTGAGAGAAAACTCTGATTTCCCTTCATGGTCAAAAATGTGCATATTTCACAATATCTCCCCAATATGTTTTGAATCATATAATTATTTTCATATATGTACAAATGTTTTTGTACATGCATGTAGATGTGTGTCCTTCTGACACACATTTAGAGGTATATATGTATGTATAAAAATACATATGCATACATGTGTATGCATCTTTGATGTAGATGAGCATTTCTCCCATGTCTACGATATTTATATAATTCCACTCGTCTTTATTTTTCCTCCTGTATTACCATGCTGCTTCAGGAGATTCCAAAAGAAATACTACATCTTAGTGAATATATTTTTTCATACATACACAAATATAGTCAGAACTAAATGATGCAGTATAGAGAATGTGGTAAGAATATGTAGCTGTAGATTTCCTGTGGCCCATCTGCCCTATGGTCAGGACAATTCTCTCTCACATACCAGTCCCACAGCCACTTGGACCCAAGTAAACACTCAGAGACTTATATTAATTAATAATGTTTGGCCCCTTAGCTCAGGCCTACCACTGTCTCATTCTTACATTTAAACTAACCCATAGTACTTATTCATGTTTAGCCACAAGGCTTAGTAACTTTTCCCAGTTCTTCCTATATATCTTGTTTCCTCTGGTCTGGATGGCAACTGCTAACTCAGCCTTCTTCCAAGAATTCTCCTCTCTGCTTGTCCCTCCTATACTCCCTGGCTACTGGCCAATCAGTGCTTTATTTATTAACCAATCTGAACAACACATTCACAGCATACAAAGCAGTCATATGGTGTTCATATTTTCTAAACATTGGACTTTGAGATTCAATATCCTTCTTAGAATACACTTTCTCCACAGGATTAAATCCTATTCCTTAGGATAATGATGATTCTTAGCATTGAGGATCATACTTTCATTGTCAAGGAAAAATGTTGAGTTGTGTAGATTTATCAGGTGTCCATGGACATGACATTGAAAGCACATAGCAGTTTGTGCAGATGTGGAATTTTGTAATAGTGCTGTGAAATAATGTTGTTTTTGTACAGTTACAACTAATGTCGCCTGTGGGTATAAGGATCAATATATAGAAAACTGTTTGAAATGCCATGCCCTTAGAGATGTTGTCAAAGAAGGACTGCATCTGAGTTCACTATTACTTATCCTTATATATTCGGCTAGGTTAATACATTAGGACTTATTTTTTCTCATTTAAATGATATGTGTTTCTTTAAATAAAAAATTGAAATATTCAGTCATGTCTGTGGGAAACAAGGATATAATAGTCTAGGATATGATGACTCCGGATAAATTTTACATTTGAAGGCGGTGATACAATCATCAAGTCTGCTTGTTGTTTTTCATTGTGTTAGCTCTGATTTCGATAGGAACAGCACATGATGATGATGAGTAAAATAATTGTTATATTAATGGTTCAGGGGACTATTTCTAACATATTACATAACAATGTAAAAATTAGTTTAAAAAAACAGATTTTCATCTGGGAAAGAGGCAACATGGCACAGGTGGCAGAGCAGAGGAGGATCTGCAGCAGGGCTAGCTGCAGCTCCTGCTCCAAGGCAGTCTATGGCCCAGGCTGAGGAAACCCAGGGCACAAGCAAGATGAGGGCTGTGTACAAATAGTGAAGAAACTGGTGAGGAAGAAGTACGACTTCAACGACACACATTTGAGGTAGAAATATATGTATGTATGAAAATACATATGCATACATGTGTATGCATCTTTAATGTAGATGAGCATTTCTCATATGTGAACTGTGTTTATATAATTCCACTCTTCTTTATTTTTCATCCTGCAGTACCATGTCTGTTCCAGATTATTCCAAAAGAAATACTACCTCATAGTGAATTTACATTTTTTCATACATACACAAATATAGTGAGAACTAAATGATGCATTGTAGAGAATGTGGTGATAATTAATGAATATTTTTATTTTTGAATTTTGGAATTGAAAGGCCTCACAATGTCATTTTTAAATAACCTGCTTCTATCTATATTAGCATCCATCTTTTCTCCTTAGCTTTTCTGCTTAGTTTGTCAAGCCTAGAGAATTTCCACTACACACTGGCATGAAGATATGTGTTTTCATGCTGCTACCCTTGTTTGGTTGTTTCTTTACTTTGGATTATATTTTTGGTTGGTGTTCATATTTTCTAAACATTGGGGTTTGAAATTTGGTATCCTTCTTAGAAGACAATTTTTCCACAGGAGGAATCCTGTTCCTTAGGATCTTGAATTGTATCTTAGCATTGAGTATCACACTTTCTTTGCCCAGACAATATGCTGAGTTGTGTGGATTTATCAGGTGACTGTAGACATGATATTGTAAGTACATAGCAATATGTCCAGGAATGGAATTTTGTACTAATGCAGAAAATCATGTCTTTTTGGAGAGTTAAAACTAAAGTTGCCTGTGGGTATAATGATATATAGAAAACTGTTCAAAAAGACATGATTTTAGAGATGTTGCCAAAGAAGGAGTGCCTCTGTGTTCACTAATTCTTAGCCTTTATGTATCAGACCAGGTTAATATATTGGGAGTTGTTTTTCCTCATTTAAATGCTGTATGATTCTTTTAATTAAAAAAATGAAATATTCAGTCATGTCTGAGGGAAACAAGGATATAATGCCCTAGGATTATTCTAAGTCCTGGTAAGCTTTATATTTGAATGCGGTGGTACAATCAAGTCTGCTTGATGTTTTCAGTTGTGTTAGCTGTGATTTATATGAACAGCCCATGATGATGATGATGACGATGATGAGTAAAAAAATAACAATATTAATGGTCCAGGGGACTATTTCTAAGCACATAACAGTGTAAAAATTAGTTTAAAAAAAACCCCAGATTTTCATCTGGGAAAGAGGCAAGATGGCGACAGGTGGCAGACCACAGGAGGATCTGCAGCAGGGCCGGCCGCAGATGATGCTCCCTGCACAGTCTATGGCCCAGGCTGAGGAAGCCCAGGGTGCAGGTGAGAAGATGGGCTGGGCGCAGGTAGTAAAGAACCTGGCAGAGAAGAAACACGACTTCCGCGAGCCCTGGCGGGGAGAAGTAAGGGGCAGAGGTGCCGCTGGCAGGCTGGTAAGTGCAGCAGGCCTGGCCACTCCGAACCCCGGCGCCTTCCCACCTGCCGGCCGCGGGGACCCGAGGGGCTGCAGTAGAGACCCTGCGGGCTACGCGGCAGAAGCTGGCAGGATGCAGGGAGCTGGAGACGCGAATCAGAGGAAGATGGCTGAGGTGGCAGCTGCAGCGGCGGCAGCGGCGGCGACAGCGGCGGCCATGGCGTCCCCTGTCAGGCCTGGAGCAACCAAAGACGCAACTGCAGAGCAAACACTGCAGGATGAGCCAGCAGCCCCCATGCTGGGTAAGGGCCGCTTCCTTGTGCGCATCTGTTTCCAGGGAGAAGAGAGTGCCTGTCCGACCCGGGATTTCGTGGTGGGAGCGCTCATCATGCATTCCATCGGCATGGACCCTGAGGACATCTATGCCGTCATCCAGATCCCAGGCAGCCGCGAGTTCCATGTGAGCTTCAGATCTGCAGACAAGCTTGCCCTGTTTCTCCGCATCTATGAGGAAAAGCGTGAGATGGATGATTGCTGGGAGAACTTTGTGGTGTTGGGGCAGAGCAAGTCCGGCTTGAAGACCCTCTTCATCCTGTTCCGGAACGAGACTGTGGATGTGGAGGATATCGTGACTTGGCTCAAGCGCCACTGCGATGTGCTGGCCTTGCCAATGAAAGTGACTGACAGGTTTGGGATTTGGACTGGGGAGTACAAGTGCGAGATTGAGCTGCGCCAGGGGGAGGGCGGAGTGAGGCACCTGCCTGGCTCCTTCTTCTTGGGAACGGAGAGGGGCTACAGTTGGTACAAGGGGCAGCCCAAGACGTGCTTTAAATGTGGTTCCCGAACCCACATGAGCAGCACCTGCACGCAGGACAGGTGTTACAGGTGTGGGGAGGAGGGGCACAAGAGCCCTTACTGCAGGAAGATTGTCATGTGCAACCTCTGTGGCAAGGGAGGACACATGTTTGCCCAGTGTCCCAAAGCAGCTCACAATTCCATGCGCTTCTGCCTGCCAGGTTAAACACACAGCCAGCTTACCCCTCTTAAGTGCCAAAACATTTTTTTTTTCTTTAGACCATTTTTCTCTTTTTGGAAGGAGATATTTCTAAAACATAACAGAGCTATTCTCTCTATGCCTTTTAAAACCACGTGTGCTTCTTTTCAGCCAGTTTAAAAGGAACTATTCAGAACTGTAGTGTGCAGATATGTTGCCTGCCCCCCCCCCAACCCCCACCAGACACCTTTTTTTCTTCCGTTTTACATTAGTTTTGGTACTTTCGTCAACACTCTGTCCCCCTCTGTACTATTTACTAACTCCCTCCTCATCCATGTCTCATTAGAAGATGTTTGCCCTTTGGACTGCCTTGCTCATTTTCATGCCTCAGCCCTGGGTACAGGGCCCAATGCGGAATAGGCATTCAATCAAGTGTTTATTGAATAAAAAATGTAGTCGACTAGCTCTGTCTAGAGTGCCTACCTTGTGGAGCTCTCCGCTGGGCTCTTTATATTTGCTGCTTCTAAGTGATATGAAAATTTGTGAAAACAGTGTTGCTGGAAGTGTGTAATCCGAATAAGCTCTGAAAGGTGGCCAAGGGTCTCTCAAAGCAGAAGCATCTAAACCTATCTCCTTTGTGACCGCTCCTTGTGGCTCAGAAGCCATAATTTTGTAGGAGCATGGAGCCTAGGCAGTACTTCTGTAAAGACCCAAGAGGTGGTTTTTGTTGGATTTTCTTTGGGGGAGCTTGCTTTTGTTTTGTGTATTGATTTGAGACAGGGTCTCACTGTGTAGCCCTGACTGGTTTGCATTCCTGGACCAGGCTGGCTTCAAACTGACAGTGATCCTCTCAGCTCTGCCTCCCTGAAGGATGTTTTAAATTAACCCCTTGGTTTCCAGGCAGCTGAAATGAATCCAAAGTTAAATGACTGGGTTAAAGTACACAGAGGTGTGGTACCTCAGACAGTCCACAGTAGAGTCCACTGCCCCCATGCCAGGTGTTCATCCCACTACCTCTCACACTTCACAACAGTCTCCTTGACAATGGTGGGCAAAGGAAGTTTCTCTCCAGGGGTGTAGTCCCTGCATGAAGCTGAGACACAGTCCCCTGAAAGAGCAGAAAGAGAAGCTTGTCTTGCCACTTCATAGTAAGGAACCTAGGGAAAGGACCAGTGAACACACTGCAGGCTGCATGCATGCATCAGTCCTTGGAGTGAGCACCACATCTTCAATGTTCCACTGTCACTGTCAGCATTGAGAAATGGTTCCCCTCAGGAAAGAAACTTGACAGACTTTTATATTTACACCTCTGCCTCATCTACTAGGAACCCCAGAGAAGCTAGAGAGAGAGCTCATCTGAAACCTTGGACCTTTGATGCTCAGAAGAAAAGTGGTTTTAACCCAGAAGCATGAGTGATCTGTAAACTGGAAAATGTTCTTGGGGAAACAGACCAAGAGGGAGGGCCTGGATCAACTAAGTGTTATCAAGTTAAAGTGAAAGACAGTAAGCTGCTTTTTTCAGTGTTTGTCTTCTCTTTGCAGTTTTGCTATTTTCTTGTGGCTTAGAATGTAAAACAGATGTTCAGATTTGTTCCCAATAAATATTTATCTTTTTTGCCCACGAAAAATGTTGAGTTGTGTGGATTTATCAGGTGGCCGTAGACATGACATTGTAAATACATAGCAGTATCTGCAGGTGTGGAATTTTGTAAAAGTGCTGTAAAATGATGTCATTTTTGGAGAGTTACAACTAAAGTTGCCTGTGGATATAAGGATAGATAAAGAGAAAACTTTTTGAAATGACATGCCTTCAGAGATGTTTTCAAAGGAGAACTGTCTCTGGCTTCACTATTTCTGAGCCTAATGTATCAGGCTAGGTTAACACATAGGGAATTATTTTTCCTCATTTAAATGGTATATGTTTCATTAATCAAAATAAATTGAAATATTCAGTCATGCCTGTGGGAAGCAAGGATATAGTACCCTAGGATTCCCTAAGTCCTGACCAGTTTTTACATTTGAAGGCTGTAGTACAATCATCAATCTGCCATGATTTGTTTTTCCTTGTGTTAATTTTGATTTTGATATGAACAGTACATGATGATGATGAGTAAAATAGTAGCTTTATTAATGGTTCATGGGACTGACGCTAAGAACAAAACAGTGTAAAATTAGTTTTAAAAAACCAGATTTTCGGGGCTGGGGATTTAGCTCAGTGGTAGAGTGCTTGCCTAGCAAGCCCAAGGCCCTGAATTAGGTCCTCAGTTTAAAAAAAAATAAAAAAACTGATTTTGAAGAATGATGATACGTTGTAATTTAATGGAATTTTGAAGTTTTATTTAGAAAAGACTCCTCAGAATTGATGAAAAAGATTTTGTATATTTTCAAAATATCTATATTTGAATATTGAGCAAAGTATTTTGTGAGTACTTATGGAACTTTGAATCCAAATGAATGCTACATGCATGCAGAAATATGTGGAACCACACATAAATGCACACATACAAAAGAGAAATTTTTAAAAAGTATATAAGAATTATGAATATTATGCTATAATACAAAAACCTCAAAATATTACATAATTATTAGGAAACAGAAAGTTAACATATCCAAACTGCCTGTGTTCAGAGTATGGCTAAATGTACCATTACTATTTACAAAGTAGCAGCTTATTTCAGTCATCATTGTACATATATATACATATACATACATATACATATATATATATATATATATGTCAGAAAAATATTTATTGGAATGGTAAAATTTACGAATCTATCATTGCAGTGAGGAAATGACATGACATTTCAGAAACTGTCAGCAGCAAGTTGCAATCCTCAGATCAGAATCACAATCAGCCAACAGTAGGCAGAAATGGAGGGTTGCATGTATGTAGCCAGAAATTCAGCCCAAACAATGGATACAGGATTACCTACTAGTTGGCATGGTTTGGGTTTTTTCTTGTTGTTTATTTGTTTGTTTGATAATTGGAGTCACAGTGCAGAGTAAATTGCCCTTTTATTTCTTGCACACATTCAATTTTGCTGCTTCTGTGGCAGCACATGTACATTTAGGTGGAAGGGAGAAATGAAATAACATCTCTGATGGAGATCTCCAAGGTTACCACAGGATTTGCCTGCTTTGGTGGGACTAAAACCATTGTCCTCACTGGTTCTTATTCCAGGCTCAATTGGAGTGCACACAGTTCTTCAATCAGAGGCAAGGAGTGCAAACTAAAGTGTCAGAGGTACTGCTTCTTATCAGTCAGGCTCTTGCTATACTCCAGCACTAGTTGGTCCTGAGTATAAACAACTGCCGGATCTATATTGGCCCAAAAAGGTGGACTGCTCCTGACATCTACAGGAGACAGAGCCCATGCAGTTTAGCAAGGTCAGGATTGTTTGATTTCCAGGAACACAGCTCTGAATCTCCTGCTCCTGTCACCTGTGCATCAAGTAGAATCCTGCTTCTGAAGCTACAACTTCTCTTTAAAGATGTGACATCCCAGGCTCAGTCTAAAAGTGCTGCACAATAAGCAAGGAAGATAATCCAATTCAGGATTTACTACCTGGCACAGAAAAAGAGAGTCCTGCTCTTTCCTATCCTACGGAGATGCACTGTGAGAATAGCTATGCTATTGTCTCTTTTATCCAGTTACCTAGAGTTGCTGTAAGTATCAAGCAATAACTGTTCCAGACACTAGCCTTTCTGTAACTAGAGTCCTGGGTGGACAATAAGAATTTTACTTGAAATGAAATTTACTTGTTATAATTCTTTTGCCATTTAGGGTCTCAGAGGTACAGCTTTCTAATGTTAGTGGGTATTGTTAATTCCTTGTGACACATGGAAAATCTTGGACCTTTTTCTTTTTTTCCTGGTCAGCCCATTCCTCTCTATGACATCAGCTGAGGCATGAACTTTGTTGGAAATCAGTTATTTATTTATAGTGACAGTGAGGTATTTCATGATCCCTTGAGAGTAATTAAGAGCCCCAATTTCTTTCTTCTCGTTTCTGGTGTTTTCATATGTTTAGAACTTTGGACGGCTAATCTTGTGTCTGATAACTCATATTCTGAATTTCTATGAGGGATAGGAAATTTGAGGCTGGAAAATTTTGTCATTATGGAATGATCTCCCAGCTCTGAATCTGATAGAATCTTTCTGGAGCATTTTCAACACAGATACCTGATGCTTAAGTTTAGCATCATGGAAAAGCCATTACACATCATAACATAGTTACCCAAAGCCTCTAAGTTTCTATAGAAAGAGACTCCTGCATGTCATTGTGTTAATTCCTTATTATTACGAAAAGAAGTATCTCAGACGAGGGTCAAGTGATAACCAGACTTATCAGCTTATCCTTATGTCTTCAGGACTCACTTTATTTCAACTTGACTTCAGTGGAATAAGGCAAATAATGGTTATAGTTCTCTGACAAATCTAGTCTCAAGTTCTTGGGCCTTTTGTGAGAGTAGGGCATTTATTCACCTTATGATATTAGTCATAATCCTTGCAAGTAATTGATTACTTCTATTAAATACAGGCCACTATTGCAAAAGCAGAAAACTTTAGAGGTGTATTCAACATGTGCTGTTTTACGTCACTTTGTTCATGAGCATGAGACATTTTGTTCTTGCTAGCGTTATATGCAGAGTAGTTTTTCCATTCCTATCCCATGTAGTCATACTCAGTGAAGCTTCTAATGAGATACCATGTGGATATCCATTCTATGAAGACTTTAGTATGTAGGATCTTCAGTAATAGCTTATAACCATCATATTAGGAGTACTAACCCTGGTTTGGAAATAGTTTGTGAATCACCAGTAGGGGACTATGGGAGCACCCTTGGCCAAGATGTTAACCAAGTAACTCCTTACAGACATCTGAGAGAAAACTCTGATTCCCCTTCATGGTCTAAGATGTGCAGTTTTCAAAATATCTCCAGGATAAAAGTTTAACCATATCAATTACTTTCATGTATGTATAAATGTTTTTGTATGTGTATGCAGATATGCCTCCTTCTGACACACATTTAGATGCATAAATGTATATGTATGTATAAAAATACTTAATATTGCCACTCTTCTTTCTTTCTTTTTTTTTTTTTTTTGGTTTTTCGAGACAGGGTTTCTCTGTGTAGTTTTGCGCCCTTCCTGGAGCTCACTTGGTAGCCCAGGCTGGCCTCGAACTCACAGAGATCCGCCTGGCTCTGCCTCCCGAGTGCTGGGATTAAAGGCGTGCGCCACCAACGCCCGGGGTGCCACTCTTCTTTCTTTTTCCTCCTGCCTTCTGCTGCTGGAAATTCCAAAAGAAATACTACTTGTCTTGAATTTATTTTTTCATACATACACAAATATAGTCAGAAATAAATGATGCATTGCACAGTATGTGGGGAGGATAAATGAACATTTTTATCTTTGTCCTTCTGGAATTGAAAGGCCTCACAATTTCATTTTGACAAGCCTGCTTCTATCTACCTTAACATCCATCCTTTTTCCATAGCTTTTCTAGTAAGTGTGGCAAGTCCAGAGAATTTAGAATATGCTCTGGCATGACAATATGTGTTTTCCTGCTGCTACCCTTGTTTGGTTTTCTTTACTTTGGATTATATTTTTGGTTGGTGTTCACATTTTCTAAACATTGGTCTTTGAAATTCGATATCCTTCATAGAAGACACTTTTTCCACTAGAGGAATCCTATTCCTTAGTATCATGAGTTGTATTGTAGCACTGAGTACATAATTTCATAGTCCAGGAAAAAAGGTTGATTTGTGTGGATTTATCAGTTAGCCATAGATATGACATTGCAAGTACGTAGCAGTTTCTGTAGGTGTGGAATTTTGTAATAGTGCTGTAACACAATGTCAATTTTGGAGAGCCACAACTAAAGTTGATTGTGGCTATAAGGATAGATATATAGAAAACAGAAAAGACATGCCTTCAGAAATGTTGCTAAAGAAGGACTTCCTCTGAGTCCACTATTTCTTAGCCTTATGTATCAGGCTAGGTTAATATATTGGAAATTACTTTTTCCTCATTTATATGATACACGTTTCTATTAATTAAAAAAGATTGAAATATTCAGTCATGTCTTTGAAAAACAAGGATATAATACCCTAGGGTATGTTAAGTCCTGATAAGTTTTTTCTTTTTTCTTTCTTTTTTTTTGAGACAGGGTTTCTCTTTGTAGCTTTGCACCTTTCCTGGAACTCGCTTTGGAGACCAGGCTGGTCTTGAACTCACAGACATCCACCTGCCTATGTCTCCGGAGTGCTGAGATTAAAGGCATGCGCCACCATCTCCCGGCCTGGTAAGTTTTTTCATTTGAAGTTGGTGGTACAATCATCAAATCGGCCTTGATGTTTTCAGTTTTGTTAGCTGTGATTTTGATTTGAACAACACATGATGATGACGAATAAAATAATAACTATATTAGTGGCTCAGGGGACTGTTTCTAAGAACATAACAATGTAAAAATTAGTTATTAAAACATTATTATCTAGAGGAATGATGACAGAATGTAATTTAATGGACTTTTGAGGTTTTATTTACAAGAGATTCCTCGGCATTGTTCACATTCACTATGTGTTGTGCAAAAAAAACAAAAAAACAAACAAAAAAAAAACCCAGCAGAGACACTTGATATATTCTTAGTATATTCTTATTTATTTAAGGTTTTATTTAAGCATTCAGAAATTAAGTGATGAAACTGAGCAAGTGCAAGAACCGATTCATAGACATGGAAAGATGTCAAGTATTTGCTGACATTAGGGAACATCTATGTGATCTCTGTAAAATACCCCTTATAATTATATTTTGCTTATTTGCTTCTAATAAGCAAAGCCGATTAGAAGGCTCCATCAGCAAACAGGCTACTTGGAAATACAATTACCTGGGTTCTAATTCCAGAATACACATATGAAAAATCAGGCATACAGGCATTATCATCCAATTACAGGACACGAGGAACATGCAGTGTCAGTAATCTCATGGAGTTTTCCTGGCCAGCTTGGTTAACATGTTTGGCAAATTCTCTACTTGTTTGAAACACTATGTCAATCTGACAATGCTAATACACCTGTGTGTTCAACAATAACTGATGGATCTTCTAGTACCATAGTATGAGTTGAGTTTGTACCTAAATGTTTCAATATAAGCAAACCAATGTTCTACTACATGCTGAAGAAGGATCATTAAACAAATAATATCAGATTGGCCTATACTATTTAATGAGCTTATGAATAATGCATGTAAGAATTTCACATGTTTGTTAGCCCTGAGTGTCTGTCCATGTTCAAATCGATGGCCCCACAGAAAAGACAAGACAGGGGCTTTCCCTAAACTCAGATGTCATGCAAAAGAGAGTAAATGTATGAACTAAGGACAGAGTAGTGATGATGATTAAAGCAGAATTCTACTAGGGGAAATGCAGTGAATTTTTGAATTTTTCAAAATATCTAAATTTATATATGACTGCTGAGTAAAGTGTTTTGTAAGTATTTATGGAACATCAAATCCATATGCATGCAAACATATGAGGAACCACACATAAAAGCATACATACAGAGGAGAAAATTTAAAAAGTATACAAATGTTATTAATATTACATTATAATACAAAAACCTCCAAATATTACATAATCATTAGGACACAGTAAGATACCATATCCAAACTACCTATGTTCAGTGTATAGCTAAATGTACCTTTACTATATACAAAAGTAGCATCTTATTTCGGTCATTATTGTATGTGTGTGTGTGTGTGTGTGTGTGTGTGTGTGTGTGTGTGTGTGTGTGTAAAATACATTTATTGGTGCCATATAATTAAAGAATATATCATTGCAGTAGAGGAAATGACATGCCATATGAGAAACTGTCAGCAAAAGACTTCAATTGGAGGCACAGAATCAAAATCAGCAAGCAACAGGCAGAAAGGGAGGGTTGCATTTATCTAGTCAGGAATTTGGCCCAAGAAATGCATACATGATTACCTCCTAGTTGGCATAGGCTGTTTTTCCATTTTGTTTAGTTTTTGATTTTTTTTGATAATTGGTGTCAGAGCCCTGATCAATTGCATTTTTTTCCTCTGGCACACTTTCAATTTCGCTGCTTCAGTGGCAGCACACATACGTTTAGGTGGGAGGGAGAAATGAAACAGCATTTCTGATGGAAATCTCCAAGGTTACCACAGGATTTGCCTCATTTGCTGGAACTGAGATCATTGTCCTTATTGGTTCTTATTCTGGGCTCATTTTGAATGCACACAATCCTTCAAACAGAGGCAAGGGGAGTGCTAATAAAAGTGTCAGAGTAGGGCTTCTAAGTCAGGCTCTGGTTATACTCAGGACACAGTTGGTCTAGGTATGACCAAAGCCTGACTCTATTGGCCCAGGAATGACAGACTGCTCCTGACATGTACAGGAGACAGAGCCCATTCAGTTTAGCAAAGTCAGGATTGTTTGATTCCCAGGATCACAGCTCTGAGTCCTCTGCACCTGTCACCTGTTCTTTGAGTGGTATCCTGTTTCTGAAGCTACAGCTTCTCTTTAAAGATGTGACATCCAGTCTCAGTCTAAAAGTGTTGCATTATAAGCAAGGAAGATAGTCCAATTCAGTCTTTACTACCTCACACAGATAGAGAGAGTCTTGTTCTTTCCTATACTAGAGAGATCCACTGTGGGAATAGCTATGGTATTGTCACTTTTATCCAGTTACCTAGAGTCACTGAAAGTATCAAGCAATAACTGTTCCAGACACTAGCCTTTCAGTCACTAGAATCTCTGGGTGGACCCTAAAGAAGAGCACATGAAATTTATTTGTTATAATCCTTTTGCCATTTAGGGACTCAGAAGTACACCTTTCGAATATTGGTCGGCATTGTCAATTCCTTTTGACACATAGGAACTCTTGGACAGGATATTTGCTGTCTTTTCAGCCCATTCCTCTCTATGACATCAGTCAAGGCATAAAGTTTGTAGGAAATAAGTTATTTATTTTTAGTGACAGTCAGGTATTACATACTTCCCTTGAGAGTAATTAAGAGCCAAGATTTCTTTCTTCTTGTATCTGGTATTTTCATACATTTAGTAAATTTGAACGCCTCTTCTTGTGTCTGAAAACTCACATTCTGAATTTCTATGACAGATAGGAAAGTTGAGATTGTAAAACATGGTCATTAAGGAATGATAACCCAGCTCTGAATCTTTTAGAATATTTTTGGTACCTTTTCAACATGAATACAGGAGACTATAATTAATCTACATGAAAAAGGCATTAAACATCATAACATAGTTAGCAAAAGCCTCTAAGGGTCTATAGAAAGAGGCCCCTGCATATCATTGTGTTAAATCTCAATTAATACGAGATGAAATTTCTCTGATGAGTGTCAAGTAATAACCAGATCTATCAGTTTATCACTATGACTTCAGGACTCACTGTATTTTAATTTGACTCCAGGAGAATGAGAGAAATAATTTTTATACTTCTATGACAATTCTAGTCTCAAGTTCTTGGACTTTTATGAGTGTAGGGCATTTATTCACTTTATGGAATTAATTGTAATCCTTGCAAGTAATTGATTACTTCTATTACAAATAGGCCACTATGGCAAAAGTAGGAAAACGTACAAGAGTACTCCACATTTGCTGTTTTTTGGCATGTAGCTCATGAGCATGAGACATTTTGTTCTTGCTGGAGTTAAATGCAGAGTAGTTTTCATTTCAATCACATGTAGTCATTCCCAGTGAAGCTTCTAATGAGGTATCATGTGGATATCTGTTCTATGATGACTTAAGCAAGTAGGATCTTCAGTAATACCTTATCACGATCATATTAGGAGGTATAACCCTGGTTTGGAAATGGTTTGTGAATGACCAGTGGGGTACTATGAGCGCTCCCTTAGCCCAGAAGTTAACCAAATAACTCATTACTGACACCTGAGAGAAAACTTGGATTCCCCTTCATTGTCAAAGATGTGCAGTTTTCACAATATCTCCATGATACGTGTTGAACCATATCAATTACTTTCAAATATGTATAATATTTTTTGTATGTGTATGTCAATGTTCCTCCTTCTGACACATGATTAGTGGTATAAATACATATATATGTATAAAAATACATATGTATACTGGTATATGCCCCTTTATGTAGTTGAGCATTTCTCATATGTGTAATGTCTTTATCTATTCCATTCTTCTTTCTTTCTCCTCATGCATTACCATGTCTGATCCTGGAAATACCAAAAGAAATACTACTTCTTAGTGAATTTATTTTTTTCATACATACACAAATATAGTCAGAACTAAATGATGCATTGCACAATATATGGAGAGGGTAAATGAACATTTTTATTTTTGATCTTCTGGAATTGAAAGGCCTCACAATGTCATTTTGAAAAACCTGCTTCTATTTAACTTAGCATCCATCATTTCTCCCTAGCATTTCTGCTAATTGTGGACAGTACAGAGATTTTCCAATTTGTGCTGGTATGACAATATGTATTGTCATACTGCTGCTACCATTGCCTGGTTTCTTATTTACTTTGGGTTATATGTTTGGATGGTGTTTATATTTTCTAAATATTGGTCTTTGAAATTTGATATCCTTCTTAGAATACACTTTTTGCACAGGAAGAATCCTGTTCTTTAGGATCATGAAATGTGTCTTAGATTTGAGTACCATACTTTCTTTACCCAGGAAATATGTTGAGTTGTGTGGATTTGTCAGGTGACCATAGATATGACATTGTAAATATATAGCAGTTTCTGCAGGTGTGGAATTTTGTAAAAGTGCTGTAAAATGATGTTTTTGGAGAGTTACAACTAAAGTTGCCTGTGGGTATAAGGATAGATATAGAGAAAACTGTTTGAAATCACATACCTTCAGAGATATTGCCACAGAAGGACTGCCTCTGGGTTCACCATTTCTTAGCATTATGTATCAGGCTACATTAATACATTCAGAATTATTTTTCCTCATTTAAATGATGTATGTTGTTTTAAACAAAAAATTTAAAATATTCCATCAAGTTGGTGGGAAACAAGGATATAACACCCTAGGATATGCTAAGTCCTGACAAGGTTTTACATTGGTAGGTGGTGGTACAATCACCAAGTCTGCCTTGATGTTTTTCATTGTGTTAGCTGTGATTGTAATATAAATAGAGCATTATGATGATGAATAAAATAATATCCATGTTAATGGTTCAGAGGCCTGTTTCTAAGAACATGACAATATAAAAAATAGTTTAAAAAACCCATGAATTTACAGAAGAACAATAACAGAATGTAATTTATTGGAATTTTGAGGTTTTATTTATAGGAGACTCTTCAGCATTAATCAATTTTAGTATATGTTGTAGCTAAAAAATAAATCCAAAGCAGTAGAGACACTTCATTTATGCTTAGGTTTTATTTAAGCATTCTGAAATCATATGTTGAAAATGAGCGAGTTAAAGCACCAATTCATAGATATGGAAAGATGCTGAGTATGTGCTTACATTAGGGAACATCTTTGTGTTTTCAGACAAATATCCCCTATGTTATATTTTGCTTGTTTGCTTCTAATAAGCAAAGGTTAGTAGAAGTCTCCATCAGCAAATGGACTCCTTGGAAATATGGTTACCTGTATACAGGCATCACCATCCTGTCAAAGGATAGGAGGCATATGTAGTGTGAGCAATCTCATGGAGTTTTCCTGGCCAGCTTGGTAATATGTTTGGCAAATTCTGGACTTGTGTGAAACACTATGTCGATCTGACATTGATAATACTCCTGAGCATGCAACTGATATTTGATGGCATTTTTTAGCACCCTTGTATCAGCTGAGTGTGCATGCATAATTGTTTCATTATGAAGCAAACCCATGTTCTACTTCATGCTGAAGAAGGATCATTAAGCAAATACTGTCAGAGTGGCCTATACTAATGATAATGTGCTGATTAACAGGTAAATGCAGAATTTCAAATGTATGGTAGCTTTCAGAGTCTTCCATGTTCTAATCATTAGCCCCACAGAAAAGATAACAGAGGGCTTTCCCTGAACTAAGATGTCACGCAAAACAGAGGAACTATGTGAACTAAGGACAGAGCACTGATAATGATTAAAGCAGAATTCTACTATGGAAAATGCAAAGAATTTTTGAATATTTTCAGTATATCTGCATTTTTATATAAATAATGAGCAAAGTATTTTGTGAGTATTTATGGACCTTTGAATCCAAAATGAATGCTACATACATGCAGACATATGAGGAGCCACACATAAATGCATAATACACAGGAGAAAGTGTAAAACGTATATAAAGATTATAATTATTACACTATAGTACAAACATCTCAAAATATTACATAAACATTAGGACACAGTAAGATAGCATATCCAAACTGCATATGTACGGATTAGGGCTAAATGTACCATTATTATTTACAAAAGTAGTTTCTAATACATGTGTGTGAAATATACTTATTGGAGTGAAATAATTAAAGAATCTATCATTGCAGTAGAGGAAATGAGATGACATATCAGAACTGTCAGTAGGAAGCTGCAATCCTGAGCACAGAATCACGATCAGCCAGCAGCAGGCAGAAAGGGAGGGTTGCATATATGTAGCCAGGAGTTTAGCCCAAGCAACAGATACATGATTACCTCCTAGATGGCATGGGCTGCTTTTATTTTGTTTTGGATTTTTTTTAATTGGACTAAGAGCCCAGATCAATTGCATTTTTTCCTCTGGTCCACTTTCAATTTCGCTGCTTTAGTAGCTGCACACTTACATTTAGGTGGGAAGGAAAAGGAAACAGCATCTCTAATGGAGATCTCCAAGGTTACCACAGGATTTGTCTCCTTTGCTGGAACTGACATCATTGTCCTTATTTGTTCTTATTCTGGGCTCAATTTGAATGCACAAAGACCTTCAATCAGAGGCAGGGAGTGTCAATAAAAGTGTCAGAGGTACGGCTTCTTACCAGTCAGCCTCAAGCTACAGTCCAGGACACAGCTGGTCCTGGGTATAACCAAATGTGGACTCTACCTTGGCCCTGAAAAGGCAGACTGCTCCTGACAACTACAGGAGACAGAGCCCATGCAGTCTAGCAAAATCAGGATTGTTTGATTTCCAGGAACACAGCGCTGAGTCTCCTGCTCCTGTCACCTGTGCAGCAAGTAGGATCCTGCTTCTGAAGCTACAGCTTTACTTTAAAGATGTGACATCCAGTCTCAGTCTAAAATGCTGCATTATAAGCAAAAAAGGTAATCCAATTCAGTCTTTACAAACTGGCACAGAAAGAGAGAGTCCTGCTCTTTCCTATCCTAGGGAAATATATTGTGGGAATAGCTATGGTATTGTCACTTTTATCCAGTTACCTAGAGTTGCTGAAAGTATCAAGTAATAACTGTTTTTGACACTAGCCTCTCTGCCATTAGAGTCTCAGGGTGGAAAAATAAAGAATTTTACTTGAAATGAAATTTACTTGTTATAATTCTTTTGCCATTTAGGGTCTCAGAGGCACAACTTTCTAATGTTGGTGGGCATTGTCAATTCCTTTTGACACATAGAAAATCTTGGACCTTTTTTTTTTTTCTGGTCATCCAATTCTGCTCTATGATTTCAGGTGAGGCATGAACTTTCTTGGAAATCAGTTATTTATTTCTAGTGACAGTAAGGTTTACATGCTTCCATTGAGAGTAATTTAGTGCCCAGAATTCTTTCTACTTGTTTCTGGTATTCTAATACGTTTAGAACCTTTGAACGGCTAATCTTGTGTCTGATACCTCACATTCTGAATTTTTATTATGGATAGCAAAGCTGAGACTGGAAAACTTTGTCATTATGGAATGATCCCCCAGCTCTGAATCTGTTAGAATATTTTTGGTACCTTTTCAACACAAATACAGGACACGACAATTAGGGTGTTTGGCCATACTATCACCAGAAAAGGTCAGTTCGGGCTGTCTCTTGACCATTGCCAGTAGCCTATTTTGGAGGTATCTTTGTGGATTTCTGGGGACCTCTCAAGCACTTTTCTTCTTCCTGTTCTCATGTGGTCTTCATTTATCATGGTCTTTTATTCCTTGTTCTCCCTCTCTGTTCTTGATCCAGCTGGGATCTCTCGCTCCCCAAAGCTCTCTTTCCCTCGACCCTCGCCCTTCATTACCCCCACTCACGTCCAAGTTGTTCATGTAGATCTCATCCATTTCTCTGTCATTGGGCGATCCCTGTGTCTTTCTTGGGGTCCTGTTTTCTAGGTGGCCTCCCTGGAGTTGTGAGTAGCAGTCTAGTCATCTTTGTTTTACATCTAGTATCCTCCTATGAGTGAGAACATATCATGTTTGTATTTCTGAGTCTGGGTTACCTCACTCAGGATGATTTTTTCTAGATCCATCCATTTGTGTGCAAACCTCATGATGTCATTGTTTTTCTCTGCTGAGTAGTATTCCTTTGTGTATATGTACCACATTTTATTTATCCATTCTTCAGTTGAAGGGCATCTAGGTTTTTTCCAGGATCTGGCTATTACAAACAATGCTGATATGAACATAGCTGAGCAAGTGCCCTTGTGGTATGATTGAACATTCCTTGGGTATATGCCCAAGAGTGGTATAGTTGGATCATGGGGGAGATTGATTCCAAATTTTCTAAGAAAGCACCATATTGATTTCCAAAGTGGTTGTACAAGCTTGCATTCCCACCAGCAGTGGAGGAGAGTTCCCCTAGCTCCGTATACTCTCCAGCATAAGCTGTCTTCAGTGTTTTTGATTTTAGCCATTCTGACAGGTATAAGGTGGTATCTCAGAGTCGTTTTGATTTGCATTTCCCTGATAATTAGGGATGTTGAGCAATTCCTTAAATGTCTTTCAGGCATTTGAGATTCCTCTGTTGAGAATTCTCTATGTAGTTCTATAGCCCATTTTTTAATTGGACTGTTGGGCATTTTGATGTCTAATTTCTTGAGTTCCTTATATATTCTGGATATCAGTCCTCTGTCAGATGTGGGATTGGTGAAGATCTTTTCCAATTCTGTAGGCTGTCGCTTTGCCTTGTTGACCGTATCCTTTGCTCTACAAAAGCTTCTCAGTTTCAAGAGGTCCCATTGACTGATTGTTTATCTCAGTGTGTGTGCTACTGGTGTTATATTTAGGAAGTGTTCTCCTATGCCAATGCGTTTTACTTTTATGACTCTATATAAACTTTCTCTTTCCTTTCCCAAGCATATGTATATTTTTAAACACTGTAACCTGCATAGAGGTTTTTCCTTCTGGATCCTTAATTATTGAAAATCAATTCTTTGATTACATGAGACACACCTTAAGCTGCTGTGTTATTTATCATTGAACATGGCTGATCTTACCAAATATGTTGTTGCAGGGCATTGGTGGCTGACTTCCTTCCCATTGGTAGCCTGAGAACCTAGCTTTAAGGCTGAAGTATCCGAGGTCCAGATTAATTTCCCCAGGTCTGGGAGTTGTTGGGTCCAATCTACCACCAAGTAGCACACCACCCACTGCTCATAAACTCTATGTAAGGATTCAGGCACAAGTACTCTTTAAAGAGCCATGCCCATATTAGCTACTTGGACAAAGCCAAAAATCCACCTCTTAACGGAGCCATACCTATGTTTGCCAGTAGCATCAAACTTAATCAGGAAAAGTCTCTTACCAGAAAGGTATGTTTGACTCTGCCATGGGTCTTGATGCCTTTTCTCAGTATGACAAGCACATTTCCTTCTCTCCACATTTCCTCATGGTTCTAAGACTTTTCCCTTCTTCTATCCACCATCCTCTTAGTCTGGTTCTCTTGCCTAAGTTGATCTGCCTACCTATGTGCCAGTCAGCTTGTTTATTACACCAATCACAGTGACATGAATTCATACTGAGTGAAGGGATGTTCCACAACTTATTCTTTACTTTGTCATACACACACCCTTTTTATAAATTTTACTTATATATGCGGATGGAGACATAAATTTCCATCATTGTCATCTGTTTAGAACATTCTTACAATTAAATTGAACTCATGGGAATATTTGATTTGGGAAA